>JAOANR010000013.1:19759976-19909540 GCA_030278955.1 Hygrophila difformis | reverse complement strand
GTTCGCCACATTTTCGGGACACGGGGGCCTTCCAATGTGGAACACATAGGCCAACAGTGTATGGATTTAGACGGGAACGACTATCGCAAACTTCGGTTGTTTGGCTTGTCACTGACAGGCATGGCTTTCGATTGGTATATCAACTTGCTGGATATGTCAGTGTCTATATGGAAAAAGATGGAATGCATGCACCAAGAGTGGTTTTACAATCCTTTTCCTGAGGTTATGGTTGTTGATCTTATGAAGATCAAGCAAAGGCCAGGCGAATTTGTGTTTCAGTACTTCAAACACTTCAATAGGATGAGGACTCAATGCCATACCTAGATGCCTGAAAGAGAGTACATAAGGATGGTGACCAAGGGGTTTCTAATGCCAATTAGAGAGAGATTGCAGTATCCCACCCTCGTGACATCCGGGACCTGGCTTCTGATATTTCTTAGATCGAACAAATATTGGCAGGACATGTTAGCACTACGAATCCAACTAGAGGCAAACACGTCAACATAAACCAGGCTTCTGCTGATCTGAATTGGCTAGGCCAAACAGGTCAGCACAAGACAATATTGGATCAGCAGTCATTAGAGGGGGAACATCGAGGAAATCACATAGAAGGAATAGCAAAAGCTTGGCCTGATGCACTTGCATCAACCATCTTATTTGAAAAGCCCACGCCTGTAAAGGGATAAATGAAAATACTACTCAGCAATGTGAACTCGTCAATGAGTGTGGAGAAATGTTTTACCTAGGGAATCGGAAAGGATATGTCCCTCCATCTTTAGGAACCCTTGCTAAATCTGTTCCCAGAGATGGTCACGATGCCTTTAGACTTGTCCAATGTACGGTGCCGAAGATAATGAAGAGGTTTCACAATCCGAGCACTAAACATCTTCTATTGTGCTGCTTTATAGCCCGGAAGGCATTCTTGGCCTCTAATTCTATAAACAGAGCTTCATCCATGGCTGTTATGGCCGACCTCACCCGTTCAAGTTCGGTGACCAGTTCGGCCTCCTGACGCCCAAGGTTATCCTTGCAGTGGCATGCTCAAGGTGAACGTGAGTAAAAGCCGCATATTACGAGGCAAACTACTGAGACTCCTCCTCCAACTTCTTTAATGTTGCTTCCAAACTTTGTAGCGCCCAGCGTTGGATGATGATGGCATTGAGAGCGGCGTCTACCTTGTTCGTTGATACCCGAAGCACATCCAGGAATATATGGACCTCAGTAGAAAGCGGTAGTTCACACTGCCGCACCACTTCCAATAGTTCTAGAACTTGGCGAGGTCGAGAAATGAGCCTGATCAACAGTGAGTCTAAGCTCAGCCTTTGTATCCTGGAGGCATTCCAAAAGACCCTCAGGAGGAGGAAGTCGTTCCGGAGAGAAGAAAGTGGCTAAGTCTACACCCTCCAATAGATCCATGAGTTGGGAGCCTAAAGCCCCGCAAGCCCCTTGTGCTCGAGTAACCTCGACGGGCTTAGGTGTCAATGGAAGAGAAGAAGCGGGTGGTGTTCATCGTGATAACTGCGGTGGGTTCACGCCTCGGAGTCAGTGGTCGCCTTGCCTGTTGTCGGAGGAGGAATAGTGTAATACCCGAGATTTTTATCGGCGCCCAAAGGCGTAAAATTAGTATCTTAATCCGATCAAGGTTGAAATATCTCTGAGAAGAAGAAAATAATTTATTACAATAAATTATTGCTCGGAAATGAAATGCCGATAAATTCAAAATTCAAAATGGAATAAAAGAGGGAAAGGAAGCCCGAAGATATTCCATGGATCGAGCCAAAAGAATTGGAATTAAATTCAAGAAAGAAAAGAATTTTAAAGAACCCGTGAAGTCGGAAATAATTTAATTAGATAAATTATAACACGGGAACCAAAAGTCGATGAATTCAAAGCCGACGAATTCAAACTCGACGGATTCAAGATTTCGAATACGAAATTTATTTGAGTCAAAATAAATTTAATATAGGAATCAAATCCGAGAATGACCTGAAAAATCAAACCCGAGAACGTAGGAGGATAGAAGCCCGAAAGAAAGGAGAAAAGGCCCGACGGGATCGTACGACCCAGCCCACAATGCAGCCCTGCCGAGGGCCGCGCGGTCTGGACCGAAACCGCGCCGGGGCCGCGCCAAGATACAGGCTGCGATCATCTTGCAGATTTCGACGATTTCTTACCTTATTTTCGACCCCCGACTTTGGTAACTCGATCTTAGGCAATAGGAAGGATATATGGACGACCCTTGGTTGATCTTTGGCCATTATTCAGATTCTCTATCACCCATTATCTTCAAAACTCTTCTCCAAACTTCTCCCAAAATCGAAAACCCCGTATTCTCTTGTGTTCTTGCTTTCCGATCACTTTCCGGTGAGGAAAATCGACCAAGGAGGCGTGGAGAACAAGGATCTTAGTATTCCAGATTGTTGTGGAAGATTCGTGTTGAGAAGATCCGTTCGTGGCGATCCGTAGATTCTGGACGACCCAAGGACTGTTTAGAATTCATATAATAAGTAAGTTAATCCTTACTATGGTTTTGGTGGCTAAAATTTAACCCGAACACGAAGATCTAACGAAAGAAATCTTAATAAAAAAAATCTGTCTACATGTGCGCAGTAGTTTTGCACGAATTTTTCGGACCCTTAAAAGTCTTCAAACGAGAAAACTCAAAACTGAAGAATCGTTCCTAATACATAGATCTACCTTCTGTAAAATATTCATAATATTTCATTAAGTTTTGATGCCCAAAAATGGACCTGAACTACCCTGCGTTTTTCCGAATGTTCATACGTTGACAGAATTGATTTGCGAACTTGTTAGCCATTTTGACCTCGGATCTAGGCCGAATTAGGACTTGTGTTAAACATAAAATTTGTAGATCCATGAGTTGTGAATACCTATGTAAAGTTTTATGAAGTTTCATCAAGATTTGATACCCCAAAATGCGTCGAACATTTTCTATGATACATGACTTTTCGAAAATCTTGGTAGTTTATATGGTCAAATTTGATATGCACTTTTCTATCACTTGTGGTCAAAAATAATCTTTAGTGTAAACATAAAAGTTGTAGATAAATGTCTTGAGATCATGCCTGTAAAATATCGTGCATTTTCATTAACATTTGGATAGTCAAAACCCATTTTGAACATACTGTGTCTATGAAGAAAAAGTCGACAGATTTTATGTCCGAACTTAGTGAATTAATCTGACTTAATCTGTAATGATTTTGCATAAAATGCCTAAAATAAAACTTATTTATTTTGGTGTCTTTTAAGTGCTTGTAAAATTTCATAAATTTTGAAGGTCGTTTGCTATGTCAAAAACTCTTTTGAAAATCAGTGCGCTGTTTAGAAAAAGTTGGCAGATTTTTGACCTTGCAAGGATTGTAAAATTTCATTCATTTCCTCACCTATTTTCGGAAAACTTAAAACATGAAAGTTGTTTGTTAGCGTGTTTTTGAGCTATTGTAGAAATTTCAAGTCGATTGCCTTTGAAATGAATTTTTAAACTGAGATGGCGTAAACTGTGCAATGGCTTGGTTGAAATGTTGAAAAAACTCGACTTTTGAGAAACACATGATTTGTGAGATATATCTAAACAATAAAAACATTTTTTTTTCTCTGAATTCTTTGAAACGTTGGGATTTATGACTAAGCTGGATGCTATCAATATTGACTATGTGACTTGTGGACATAAGTGCCAAAGCGTATGTCTAGCGGACGTAAGAGCCCTAGCGAAATATTGATTGTATGGCTAGCGGATGTGATAACCCTAGTAAAATATTGACCATAAAGCTTGTGGACGTACGAGCCCAAGTGTACGGCTGGCGGATATAAGAGCCCTAGTGAATGGTAATCTATAAAAGAAATGAAACGAGAAATTTATAAGAGATTTAAATTAAATCCTTGTTAAATTGTGTTTTGGTTTTTGTCAATTTATTTAATCGCCTAGCTAGTTATGTCTGTGACCATTTGGATTCCATATCTTCGATTTATACAATTAAATTCCATTAGCTAGTCGAGCTAACTTATGTAGTGCATGCAATCGTGCTAAATGTAAGTCAATTCTTTCTTAAATAATTAAAGGCTTTGAAACCCCATTATTGTATGCTAGGGGTTAACTTACTCAGCATATTTATGCTGACAAAACCGTTGCTCTCATTTTCTTTTCAGAGTATGAGGCTTACACATGAGCATAGCATGCATTGGGATTTTGGGAACGTTTACTCTCGTTTTTATACATGACTTGCATAACGGGCCTGTATAACCCGTGTTTTGGCCGTGTTGACCCTATTTATATTTCCGCTGCTATATCTATATTTAAATATTACATTCTGCTGCAACTTAGATAATACTATGTAATGATTTTTACTATCTATTATTGAATGGGCTGTTGAAATGTTTTAAATTCTGAAAAACCATAGCATTGCATCTCTCTAGTAAGCTCGAAGAAGTCGTGTCTTGCTAGGGAGGTGTGGCGGTGACATCCCAGCCTTGGTGATCAAATCCGGGGTGTTACAAATAGAGAACTTAGTTGGGGTGGCAGAGTTTAATGGAAATTGGAACAATATCATTGGGAGGAGGTGTGATTCAAAATAATAAAGAATCACGCGGGGCCAAATCCGATTTAGAGGATGGCCCAATAGAAGGGCCACTGCAGGGAGAAAGCCTATGTGAATATGTACCCAGCGGGGAAGGAGATGGCGTCTTATGTTGGGAATACCTCTTGATTTTGGACTTATTAAGAGCAACATGGAAAAACCGAAAATTAGTGGAGATGTACAGGGATGATCATCAAAGAAAAAAGATCATAGCCAAAATTAGGGGTGGAAAAAATTATCGAAAAATTGGTATACCGAGCTTACCATATCGAAAAATTACCGAAAATATCGAAATTTAGGTATGCCGAAAAAATCAGAACGGTAACGGTATGGAACTTTCGGAATTTTCGGCATTTCGGTATACCGTTATACCAAAATATTAATTTTAATATTATTTTATATTTTTAATATTCTTAATTAGCCCACCCTAGCCCAAGCCCAGGCCACTCACTCACTCATTCACTCACACTGTCCTAGCCCTAACTTTTTAATATTCTTCATCAAGAAGCCCAAGCCCAAGCCACTCACCCACTATTCATTCTTCACTCGTTGCCCTAGACTACATTTGTTTGCCTCTAACTTCGATTCTCCAAAATCTGTCGGCTCCAGCATCTCTGCTCTTAGTGTTAGGTCGCTCCGACAAGGTCGCCCACTAGTTCCACCTTGCTCTACCCTGCCTCACTGCCGCCCTCATTGTTCTGGTCCTCGTCTGCCTCTTCTTGATTTGTATGATCTTTGAAGCCCGAATAGCACATGTCAAATGGTTTTGGGGATTTCTTCTCTCCTATGATTGAAGCTGCTGAACCCTTGAATCCTCCGTGATATCTTCTGCGCCTTGTCCCTTTCTTCCTTGAGAAGAGACTCTTTCTCTAGCATCCTTAATATCCTTTCCGATTTCTTTCTTACACTTAGTCCCCGGTTGAATATGATAATTTGTGTTAGTATTTTATTTTCTTGGCTCAAAAATTCATTTTATTTGTGTTTGTATGTCCTCCTTGTGTAGTACTTGCTTCAAAATTCTTGCAACATTTCTGTTAAGGTTATTAATCTACAAAGGTATGCCTACAAAGTTGAATGCATAGACGCTGAGAAAGCCACGGTATTCGTATCGGTATCGATATCGGTATGGATTTTACCCGTACCGAAAATTTCAGTACGGTACGGTATCGGTATCGGTATTTCGGTATACCGTGTTTTGCCACCCCTAGCCAAAATCTCAACTTATGCATTGGAAGAAGATGTGGCTTTACGGTATCCTTGGGGAGAAGGAGCTGGGGCAGTAGGAGACTGATAAGGCCGAGGAGATGGTGCAGTAGTGTCAGAACCTGTGAAAAGAGTCTGTCAGAAGCCAAAAAAGGAATGTATGTTGTAGGGTTACAACGAGAACTTACCAACATGAGTGGCCAACTATGTAGGTTGGTTCAGAACGGAAGCAGAAACCATGACAAACATTTGCTTAAGCTGGGTCATGATTAAAGATGACTCTCTGTGAAAAAGGCAGGAGATCATGGGTCACCACCACATCGTGAAATCAGTTGTCCAGCCCAGCTTCAGCCTAAAAGCCAAGAAGGGGTGCACTCAAAAGGCTTATTCCGATGATTGGTCAAACTTGACCCCTTCGACCATCACTTAAGAAGATTCAGGACGAAGCCGAAGGACATGCAAAGTCAACCCAAGCCAATGACAAAAGAATTGTGGGTTATACATGGCAATGGGGGTAGTGGATGTGTCATCATTGACATAGGACCGAAAATTATCTGCATCACGCTCGCCATAATGATCTGGTTCCAAACCATGGTTGAACCATCGGATTTCGAACAAAAATATTGAACCAATATAGTTGAAACAAATTTGCTGAATAGCGGTAGCTGTTGGGACCGAAGATGCTGCTTATGCGAAGCCAATTGGACGTCAATAGAGAGGTGCGAGTAGAACTTGTTCAAAGGACACCGGCACAAACCATTGAAGACCCAAGCGCCCCAAATATTCAGGAACCATACAGGGCCCTGACAAGAGCGAACAACTCGAGGCCTCCCCGATCCCCAAAGGCGAATATTCTCAGAAAGCCCATCGTAAAGAAGCCCCAAGAAGAGTTTGGCGAAGGGTAACGCAACGGTAGACATGATGGCTTCGACCAGGAGTAGGAGTTCAATATTATCGCCTTGGACTGGGTGGCAATAAAATATTCGTTAACCCAACACAACAAAAATGCATTGTGTTCATGCTCAATAGGGGGTGTTCTCCGACGCAAACAAGTCTTGCCACATTCTCACCCACTTCGAGTAGGACTTTTTAGAGTTAAAATGGGGAGTGTTTTCCTCTGGCACCGAATAATGGGTCACCTCCATAAGACTGCGAGATAGATGTAGCCCAAGGAGCAGTGCTACATCTAAAAGTATGGGAGACAGAATGCCGGAGGAAAAAAATGAAGGCATTAATATGTCAGTTCGAACGAGCGATGAACAACTGGATGTATATATGGTCACATGCAAAAGAACGCGTTGTTATTTCAAGCATCTTAGTTATGCCCCATCGCTCCCATCGCCTTCGAAACGCAGCGGAGACAACGATACCAATCTAGATAACCCTCCGTGCATTTCACCGACCAGGTAGAAGCAGTTGAAGCTGTACATTCATTCTTGAACCAATGGGCGTTCAGGGGCAAGATGTCATCATTCGCAGGAAAGGCCGCTAATGTTGCCGCCTCAATGGACTCAAGATGTTGGGGGTGATTGATAGAGTTTTAGGAAGCAAGGGATTTGCAGAGGTCTCGGAAAGAAGAAGGGAGAGGAAGGATTAGGGTTTTTCTGAAGCTCCAATTTATACAGAAATGTGGTGGTGATGTGGCCAGTGACATAGAGAACATGGGAACTCAACGATACGGCATAAAAACGCTAGGAAGAATGTGCTAAGGAAGCAGTGCCGTCAATTCAGGGAAAATGGAATAATCATTACAACGAGTTCGACTGAGTTCTATAAAGACGTCTCCATTAGCGCAAAGTTCGACAACAAGAGAGCAAATAAAACAACTAAAGATACAACCAAACGATTCAGTGAATTTCTACACTTAAGATTATGTCTTAAAGAGATACACCACTTAAGTGTGGAGGCAATGTTGGCAGTGGTACCAAAAGGAATCAGCAGAAGTTGAAGCCACCCGGTTATGCTACCAACACCATATAGGCCTAATTGGGGAAAAGTGGCCTTTGCCGAATCGGACTATAAAGAAGGACATACGGAGTAAATCGCAAAAAATAATGGATTCATGGGAGTTATGGTGTGACAGTCCCTTAGAGTAGGTTGTTAAAGCGTTGTAACGATCATACACACAATTGCAGTAAAGTAAAAAGACAATTGTTTGGTGACCCGGTTCGGACCTCCTGTCCTACGTCCGGGGGATTCCAATCCAGGCGAAGATCACTCAACAAAATTCAAGAACAAACGCAAGACTGGAATCAATCCTATCAACTCGATCTAGAAGCTGAAATCTCCCCCTCAACTCCTAATCTCCATGACTAGAATTACAGACACAATCTTGTTATTCCTTCAACCTGTTGACTACCCTAAACAAGAATCCTAAGCTATTCCAAGAAGACCTCTCATCTTGGATTACAACTCGATCTAAAACGATATACACATGAATTACAACACAATTCACTCAAGATCCAAACTCACTATCATCTAATCATGAAGAACACGATTTTGACTTAAGTATATCTTCTAATCGAATCTAAGAATGCTCTCAATAAAGTGTATAGAAGATGAATGAAAAATACAAAAACTTGCTTAAGGACTCAAGACTAAAGATATTATATAAACTGAAATCCGCCTTGGCCCTTAAGTCCATGGAGCTGGTGAGACTTGATCCACAACGATGACAACTGCCCTGTTGTTAGAAGGTTGCATTGACACAGAAATAATCCTGCATGAAATGTTAAGTGCCAACAATCTCCCCCTCATTTCATGAAGAGGGTGATTCATCACATGAAGTCTCAAACCAGTATGATGTAAAACAGTTCAGAGAGTAGTAAACTCACAACAGGCTAATAGATCAAGTTCAAAAAAATGGTAGTTAAAAAATAAGAATAACACCAGCAAAAAAATAACCAGCAAGCAAAAATAGCAAATTATGATCAGTCATGAAAATGCATGCAGAGAAGTCCAATCCGCAAAATAAGATAAAAACCTGCAAACAAAAGTATCAAAAAGTATCCAGCAGCAAGCATCCAATAGTTACAGACCCAAATATCAAAAGATTTCAGTTTAGAATGTACCCCCTCAAAATTTTGTTAATACCATCCATTAACATCAGTCAGATAGCAGATTAGTTTGAGACCATATCTCCCCCTTGATGAGTCAATCCTCCTCATCATCATCATCCTCCTCTCCAGTAGGTGGAGGATCAAATGATCCTGGAAGCAGCTTCAACATATTGTTGTTCTGCTTCCTAATGCGGAGACCAGCAACAATGACATTAGACACCTCCTCATTCTGTCGAAGAATGATGGTCTTGAGATGATTCACCAACGCTGTGCCAGATAGAGCAGGACCAAGGAGAATGTCATTGTGCATACTTCAGAGATCATTGGTGGGAGTGTTCTGCTTTATGGGAATGCACTATTCTTTGGGAACTTTGATCCAATTCTTCTTTAAGAACCTAGTGATCAAAGCGGGATAGGGAAGGAGATCGTTCTTGCCAATCGATCCTCGAGTATAACCTACCATCCTAGAGAGCACAGAGAGACCAAAATTTGTCATTTTAAGATATTTTTCAATACAAAACATCAATTTACCCATATGAGGTGAAACCTGACTGGCATTGGTTGTTGGAAGGATGTTGGAACTGCACAGACGAAAAAGACAGCTATACTTAAGAGTAAGCTGAGCAGCACGGAGTTGACCTCGACCAAATGCAATGCTTTTGGTGTTGGATATCTCGTAAGCAACTTCGGCATTAGAGTTAGGCATGTAATTCGTCACATCATCCAGGTTGCTGTTAAGTTGCACTTTTAACAACTGGTTAAAAACTTGAGGGAAAATCTCCAGTATTTTGCCTCGGATGTAGATCTTTCCACCATATGAGGACTCAGCGTCTAGGACATCTGGATTGAGATTTGCATAGAACTCTCGAACCAAAGCAGGAGAGTAGTCTTCCAGTTTTGTAGCCCAGTAGAGAAGATGGTAATCCTCCATATCTTTGTAAAGCCAAGTTCATTGTAGATAGGATGTGTGAACTGCTCCTCCGGTATGAAGTCTCGATTGTTGAGTTCCTTGGCAAACTTCTGCGCTTCCTTATCATAGAACTTGAAATTTAGGGCGTCACGAACAGTCATAGGGCCAACTTTCTTAGGTCGTTTCTGAGTTGTCTCAACTGCAGGTTGCTTGTCCTTCCTTTTGCGAGAACGAGTCACGGGGGTGCGAGCAGCAGGGCAATGTTCCGGAGTGACTTCAGGATCCGGCTCGTTGTCCCTCTGTTGTTCCTGTTCTCCAGTAACAGCATCGTCAGGATTATTGGAATCAAAAAGATCATCGTCATTTCCTTGAGGATACTCAGTTGTGGTGCCATCATCCCAGTCGACGGTGAACGTTTCCTTTTGAGGTGCTGGAAGAGCGGGCGGAGTAGGTGCTGGAAGTGCTCCGGCTGGCGGTAGATAGTCAAGAGGAAGAACCTCCTGGACAGTGTCGTCAGCATTGCCTCCAGACGTCTCACCAAGATCAGTTGATGGATTTGGAACAGATTCGCTAAGAGCTTGTAAGACGGATGACACTATTTGAACTGGATCAATAGGCGCTTCAGTATGTGTTTGAGCGGATGAATCAGGGAGAGGGTCAGAAGGTGATTTGGGAGAAGAAGAAGCCATTGGGAGCTTATGCTACAACAATGAGAAACTAACCAAACAAAACGAGTAGAATGCAAGAAGGATAAATGTAAGGTAACATTTAAAGAGGGGAAAAAGTTCGAAACGTAAACCACGATCAGTAAGTTTGAAACGACGAAGTAATGATGGCAGTTTTGGGGAACGTGAGCTGCAGGGTGAAGGGACGGTTACAGTGGTTGCAGGGTGATGATGACAGTGCTCAGACGTCGTATCAAAATCCCTTCGTATCAATGTACTCCCTTGTCTTTATCCGATTCCCTTCACTAAATAGCTTGGGCCTGTGAATGTTAGTATGCATAGAAAAACAAATGGCCCAAACATAATAAAATCTAATTAGAATGAAAACTGAGGCCCAGAATAGTTCTAAGCCTATCAAACTTATCTCCTTCCAAAGCTTTGGTTAGGATGTCAGCACGCTGCTCTGACGACCCTACATGTTGAATATCACAAATATTATCTTCAACCAAATCTCTAATGAAATGATACCTGATGTCTATATGTTTGCTCCTATTGTGAAGCACTGGGTTCTTAGAGATGTTTATAGCACTTGTGTTGTCACATAGCACCACAAATTTCTCTTGATTTACACCATAATCCGCCAAAGTTTGTCTCATCCACATAAGTTGGGAACAACAACAAGTAGCGGCTATGTACTCTGCTTCAGCTGTAGAGAGAGCAACTATGTTTTGTTTCCTTGAATACCAACTAACCAGATTATCACCAAGATAGAAACATCCTCCTGTAGTCGACCTTCTGTCATCACAACTTCCAGCCCAATCAGAATCTGTGTAACCTATAAGATCCAATGATGATCTTTTAGAATACCAAATTCCAAGTCCAATGGTTCCCTTAATATATCTCATAATTCTCTTAACTGCCTTGAGGTGTGTCTCATTAGGTTGAGATTGAAATCTAACACAAACTCCAGTGCTATAAGAGATATCAGGTCTGGTTGCTGTTAGGTAGAGAAGACTACCTATCATACTTCTGTATAGTTTTTGATCAACATCACTGCTGGAATCATTTTTAGAAAGCTTCTCATGTAATCCCTGAGGTGTTCTTGTAACCTTGCTGTCTTCTAAATTAAATTTCTTGAGCATATTATTAGCATACTTCTCTTGTGACAAAAATATGCCATCATTTTCTTGTTTAATCTGCAAACCAAGAAAATAATGCAATTCTCCAAGCATACTCATCTCAAACTCAGTCTTCATAGCATGTATGAATCCTTTTCTAAGTTCTTCTGAAGTAGAACCAAAAATGATATCATCAACATAGACTTGTACTACTATGATATGCTTATCTGAATGCTTAATGAACAAAGTCTTATCTACATTTCCTCTGGTGTAGCCGTTGTTAACAAGAAACTGTGACAACCTTTCATACCAAGCACGGGGTGCTTGCTTAAGACCATATAAAGCTCCTTTAACTTTGTAAACATAATCTGGATATTTATGATCTTCAAACCCAGCTGGTTGAGCTACATAAATTTCCTCCTTTATCCTTCCATTTAGAAAAGCAGTCTTGATATCCATTTGGTATAACTTGAAATTCAAATAACATGCTATAGATAACAAAATTCTTACAGCTTCCATTCTTGCAACAGGTGCATATGTCTCTCCATAGTCCAATCCTTCTATTTGTGTGTAGCCTTGTGCTACCAATCTAGCTTTATTTCTGACTATGTTTCCATGCTCATCTTTCTTGTTCCTAAAAATCCATTTAGTACCAATAATGTTGATGTTGTCAGGTGGTGGTACTAACTCCCATACAGAGTTTCTTTCAAATTGAAGTAACTCGTCTTGCA
The DNA here is from genome assembly GCA_030278955.1 of Hygrophila difformis. Taxonomy (NCBI): domain Eukaryota; kingdom Viridiplantae; phylum Streptophyta; class Magnoliopsida; order Lamiales; family Acanthaceae; genus Hygrophila; species Hygrophila difformis. The sequence continues at coordinate 19,897,259 of JAOANR010000013.1, read as the reverse complement.
TGGCTGCAATCTAATATTCATCTTTGAAAGCTTCTGAGGCATTCTTTGTTTCCACCTTGGATATAAAGCAGTTCATTCCAGCCAATTGCTTGTAGTCAATTTTCTTATTCCGAGGCTGTCTAGGAGCATCTATGCCTCCTATGATATCGGTGTTAGAATGGTGCTTTAACGTTCTAGGACCCTTTCTCTTATCAATCTCAGTAGAATCAAGTGGTTGTTGCTCTTCTTCAGTATCAACCAAAACTTCAGTTTCAACACCAGCTTCTACATCAGCTTCAGATGATGGTTCTTGTGATTCCTCAGTTGGTAAATCAAGCATAGGAAAGTAATGTAGACCATCCTCATCTTCAGATAATCCTTTAGACAAAGAATCTTCAAATATAACATTTACTGATTCTATGACCTTCTTACTTTCAGACAAGTAGATTCTGTAAGCTCTGGAGTTGTTAGCATAACCTAGAAACAACCCTTTTTCTGATCTGGCATCGAACTTCTTAAGCTGTTCTCTATCTCTGTAAACATAACATGGACAACCAAATGTTTGAAAATATTTAACATTAGGAAGTTTATCATACCATATTTGATAAGGAGTGAAATTTGTCTTTGGTCTCAAGAGAACTCTGTTTGCAACATGGCATGCTGTGTTGATTGCTTCTGCCCAAAAAATCTTTGGAAGAGTGCTATCATGAAGCATAGACCTTGCCATCTCCTGTAAGGTCCTATTCTTCCTTTCTACAATGCCATTCTGTTGAGAAGTTTTTGGGGCTGAGAATTCTTGAGAGATTCCATGTAGCTTACAAAAATCAATGAATTGTTGATTGTCAAACTCTCTTCCATGATCAGTTATAATCCTTTTGATCTTCCCTTGTTTTTGATTCATGATCTTCAGATTTATTGATTCAAAATACTCGAAGGCTTCATCTTTAGATTTGAGAAAACAAACAAAGGTGAATCTAGAAAAATCATCAACTATCACAAGTACATACCTTTTACCATTTAGGCTTTCAACTTCTAATGGACCCATCAAGTTCATATGAATAAGTTCAAGGCAGTGATTAGTGGTAATTTCATCAACTCATTTGTGTTGAGCTTTAGTTTGTTTCCCCTTGGAACACCCTTCACAGACAACCTTGGAGTTGTTCTGCAGTTTAGGAAGCTCTTTGACAGCTCCTGAAATGCTCGACTTGTAAGATCTTCTTTCAAAATCAATGCCCTGTCTACTGATTCCTTCAATATGTAACAATTATTAGTAGACCTTTTTCCAGACATAATACATTTATAATCTTTGAACACATAACAAGTATGAAGGTCAAATAGCACTAAGGATTTTTCATCACATAATTGACTTATGGAAATCAAGTTTGTAGTTAATCCTCCTTCAACAAAATAGACTTTAGAGAGATTAGAAAGAACCCCCCTATCAATTTTACCATAGACAGTGATTTTGCTTTTGGCACCATCACCATACATAACCCCTCCACAATCTTGTTCTGTGAAGTTTTGAAGAATGTTCTTGGTTCCAGTCATATGCCCAGAGCATCCAGAATCAAAATACCACAAGGTGTTCTTATGGTGTGCCTGCAATGATACACCAACAAGACCAACAGATTGTTTGTTAGAATGCTTAGGTATCCAGGCCTTACGAATCTGGATCTTCTTCTGTAGTTCTAACGACGGCCAGACAACTGGTCTTCCATTTAAAAGGTCTCGAACTATCCTCAGACAAGTGTCAGCTTGATGATCAGGTAGTCCATAATAGATACAATCCCTTGGCTCTTCACCTAGATATCCTCCACTGACAAAGTTTCTCTTGGTTGTTTTGACTTTATTCAGCTTTCCTTTCTTCTTGTATCCAATACCTGAAAGATCACCAGGTCTTTTGCACATAGAGAGAACTGAATCTAATTTATTTTTACCTTTAACCGTTTGAGAGAGCTCATTACACTTGATCTGGAGTTTTTGATTTTCTGAAGCTAATAAGGACTTTTCATCAGAAAACTTGGAACATTCAACTTGAAGTTCTTCAATTTTGAGCTTAACAAGCTTCAATTCCTTCTGAATTTTGATCTTCTCAGCAGACAATTCATCATAGGAAATTCCGAGGTCAGCCAGTTGAGCTAACAACTTTTTGTTCTCACTGAAGGCAGTGTCATACTCAAACTTTAACTCTTCATAGGCATCAACCAGCTTTGAATATATTTCATTGATATTACCTGCACTAACAGAATCATCTTCATCAGTAGAATAATCTAATGAACTAGTTATACCTGTTAGAGGGTTGCAATCATGAATTGTTAAGGCTACAACATCTTCTGGATCACTCTGTTGTTCCTCTGTTGCCTCAACATCAGATTCTCCATCACTCAGAGTGGCTTGATATGCTTTTCCTTCTTTTCTCTTGGCAGTGGGACATTCCTTTTTGACATGTCCTTTGCCTTCACATTCATAGCATACGATAGAGGAGAATTTATCAAATTTCTCTGGCTCCTTGAGTTTCCTTTGATTATTGCCTTTGCTATCATATTTCTTAGAACCCTTATTCTGTTATTTGGCTGACGTCGAAACACCATGTGAATTGGATTTCTGAGTTTTGCCTTTCTGAAACTGTCTTGCTCTCTTTTCTTGAAGAAATTTAGCCATTCTTCTAGTGATCAGTGACAATTCTTCATCCAGATCATCATCTGAATCTTCATTTTTTTTCAGCTTTTAGAGCAATACTCTTCGATTTGCCTTTGTTTCTTGATTCCAGATGATTCATCTCATAGTTTTGTAAATTCCCTACGAATTCTTCCAAAGTCTTAGTATTGGTCTTTTCACTCGCTTCAAGAACTGAGATCTTTCAGAATACTTAGGTGATACAGTTCGTAACATCTTCCGGACTAATTTCTGTTCATCAAAATGCATTCCAAGCTCTATGCATTGATTAACCACATTTTGAAATCTTTCAAAATATGTTGAGATATTTTCATCATCTCTCATCTCCAACCTGTCATACAAAGATTCAACGCGATGTAAACGTGTTAGCTTAACATCAGCAGAACCATCAAACTTGATTTCAAGGAATCTCCACATATCATGGGCGTTTTTACAATTCTTGATCATCCTATGTTGTGCTTCCTCCATGGCTCCACTTATTGCATTCATGGCCGCGTAATTTCCTTGTTTTGTTGTCCTTTCCGCTGCTGTATATTCAGCCTTTCTAGGAAGTCAAAATGTAGGCGCTGCAGTGGTTGTGGTGGTTGTGATTGAAGTGGTATCCGTAGATGTGGATGTGGTTGTACTGGCAGTTGCAGGGGTTTCAGTCCTTGTTGGTGGTTCCCATGCTTCTTCGACTGCATCCCAGACATCCTCTCTAAGAGTTCTAAGGTAGCACTCCATTATTGACTTCCAATAGCTATAGTTGTTTCCATCGAAGATCGGTGGACGCAGGTGCGAAATTTCCCTACTCATGATGAATCTTGAATCTTCAGTAAAGCATATGAAAATTGGCTCTGATACCAATTGACAGTCCCTTAGAGTAGGTTGTTAAAGCGTTGTAACGATCACACACACAATTGCAGTAAAGTAAAAAGACAATTGTTTGGTGACTGATAATGGCCAGAAATGACCATTATTTTCAATCCATTTCCGTGTCTAAAACGGGCATTTGATCGCATTCCGGTCTTATATTAAATAAGAAAGCAGTGGAATTGGACTGATTTATGCATAATTGTAAAAATATTGAGCTGGCATGAAAAATGCATAAATATGTAATTTTATTACACATTTATGTTAGAAAAATACAAAAACATGAGAAAAAGAAAAGAAAAGAAAAAGGAAACAAAAAAATGGGAAAAGAAATGAAAAACCCACAAAAAGTTAATTTTTCAGGATATTACGACGCTAGACGCAACTACGGTGCTAAACATGGATAGCGCCGTAGCTTGGTCTAGCGCCGTAGGAGGAAACTGAAGCTGACATCTGAAGAAAGGTGGACGGCGCTAAACAAGCATAGCGCCGTAAGTCAAGCATAGCGTCGTAAGTCAAGCATAGCGCCGTAAAACAAGCATAGCACCGTAAGTCAAGGATAGCGCCGTAGGCTGTCCATTCAGAAGCAAGAGTGTCTTTGGGATGGAAGACTACGACGCTACACCTATAGCACCGTAGTAGGATAGCGCCGTACCCAGCTATAGCGCCGTACTAAGCCTCAGAATTCAAATTACAAGGCCTGGGGGCCCATGGGCCTAGGGTTTCCCACCTATATAAGGACCAGTTGACTCCAATGATGAGAATCAATCCATCAGACAGCATTCAAACTTGGAGACAACCTAGTGTTCTTGAGGTGTAGGTTAGTTAGGTAGTTAGGTCTTTATTTTTTGTATTATTTACATTTCTGCCTTAGATTAGGCTTTTAATATTTAGATTAGTGGTATTATTAGCATTTGCTACCTTAGCTAGCCACTGTTTATATTATTTTCAGCTTTGTTAAACCTTTATTAAGGCTTGAAATACTCAAATGATGAGTATTAGCAAGCTATTTCTTATAAATGGGAAGTTAATCACAAAAAGAGTCCCAAAATCATGAAATGGACATGAGTCCATGGATTTACTGCTTTATTTTGGTTTAATGACCACTTGGCCATTTTATTTTACTGATTCATGTGGGTTTGTGTTTTTATTATGGTTTGTGGAATTTCATGCATGATATGTTGGTTAAAAACCCTAATTTAGGTTTGTGGTTCACTTGTGCTTTATATTTAATATTATTTGAGTTTTCCTTGCATTTTACCTCATTTTCATACTGTTAATGCTCTCTCTGTCTCCTTTCTTGCATAAAGTGAACCATGAATTTGAAAATAGGGTTTGCAATCGCAGAGATTGCATCACCCGAACAACAACATGTTTCTGGGCTAGCTACGACGCTAACCGCCCTACGGCGCTGTCCTTGGATAGCGTCGTAGGTGGGGGTATAGCGCCGTAGCTGCCCAGAACTTGAACAAAATTTATCCTACGGCGCTAGACCGGCGGCGCTATCCTCGGATATCGTCGTAATTTTTGTTCAGCGCCGTAGGACCCCAAAATACTCAATCTTTCACATAACCCACCTACGACGCTATATCCACGACGCTATCTTAAGATAGCGTCGTCATTTTGTATATAGCGCCGTACCCCCCAATTTCATCAACACTTCTAAAAATTCTCCCTACGACGCTATCATCACGGCGTATCCTTGGATAGCGCCGTAATATCTGTATAGCGTCGTAATTGGCTTTTTCTTGCCAAATTCTCCAATTCTCCATTTTTCTCACTTAATTAATTGAACCTTTATACTAACATTTCGAGGTTGAAATCCAATGACCTCAACCCATGATTAATGTGTTATAAAGAATTTTGTTCAATTCCATTAAAAGAATTTTCTACAAAATTAAACTCTAATGATCTAAGTATATAATCCGGACTGTAATTAATTAATTAATTATGGACTGAGTGATTATTTAGACATAAAGAGTAATTATGGATTTAATTCCATACCCTTGCATGAGAAACCAATGTCTCTCATACAAGATGACCCAAAAATATTTTCTTTTACTTATTTTGTCTTTACCCGTGTTGTGTGAAACAGCTAGTAAGAAATATAACAGATTAATGTTGGCGGGTATTCCCACACGGATAACTAGCTCGTAGTCTGTATATTAATTACTAGATGTTATTTTGCATGGTATGGATAGTGGTTGGTGGAAGCCTTGGCGGTTCGTCCATCCGGGATTATAATAGCTGCTCAGCTAACTCCTATCCGGATATAGTTTCTTTTTATTTATCTTAATTTCAAACCTGAATTTTGAATTGTAATATTATCAAACGGTGTCGATCAACATTGTTTGGATAATGCTACAGCAAGAAAACATGTAGGTTTTTCTCTCATTTCACAGACAGAAGGAGTCTTGATGATAGCGATCACTGTCATTAATATCTTCTGCTGTCCTAAATCATCCCACCTGGAATAGTCAGGACCCGGATAGCCGGTGTTTGCAGTCCGGATTATCTTGACTATTTTTGTCATCTTTTTAGCCAAAATAAATTCTTCTCATCTCCGGCTATTTCATCTCTGTGTTTCAACTTCTGTCTAGACCCGCCTTATATTTTGGGTTGTTTTATTTTACACTTCCTTATAAACTTATGCATGATATTATTATGTAGATACTGTGGTCATTATTATTTTGGGATCCTTCCCTTGGACATAGGAGTCTTGATTTAAATCAGATGCCTCACAATAAATTTCCAACAAAAATTTATTTACAAAATCCGGATCTAAGTAAGGGATAAATTCCACAGTTATGACTAATTCATATCTGACTGGGGGTTGAGTTTGGGAAATTAGAAGCAGGGACAGCGATTAGGTCTCACCTAGACTGAAAGGGTCTGTATTCTTATTGAGAGTCTAGTACCTGTTTAGGGAATGATTTTCAAATATCTATTATTTTCCAAAATTGCTGTGTGTTGTAAATCTGGTATTAGACATCACACTGAGATGGGGTCCACTTGGATTCAAATACGGTGTGATAGATAATTCTAGAGGAACAATACATAGGCCTTGGTTATTTTCTAAGATAGGGTTGAGTTCCTTTCAATTGCTATCCTCCTCTGCCAATGTCTATTTTTGAGTCCTGAGTGAGTGCATCCGGAACGAACTAATTTATTAGTTCGTTTCATTAGTTTGTATCTCATAACCACCCGACGGGAAGTAAACACTGCGAGCGGTTCACCGAGAATAGGGAATTCTTGATCCACACCCAGTCATTCTGACTGGGGGCTTTCTTTTACTACCAGGGTCAGACTTTCAAAAACCTACGAGTGATAGGATTTTAAATGCTTTCCTTACCGCTTTCTTTACCGCTTTCTTCTAAATGCTTTCGTTAGAGGTCACTCGGTTGTATTGAGAGTTGTGTAACTGCTACTAGGACTGAGAGTTAAGGGATAGTTCATGGCTTGACTAGAATCTTTGGGCGTGACATGGGGGGATGATAACGGTACTTGACACTTCAATAAATGATTTGTCAGGTGTTGCTTGTCCACCACAGATGGCTAACATACTCTTGCAAGGCATTGCAAGAGGAGTTATAAGTTTGTGATATCTTAGAGATTGTTTTCTTAAGAGCATGTAAACTCTTACTGTAAGTACCTGTCTGTTAAAGGGAACATGGTATAGAGAGCATGAGAGTTAGCTAATTGAAAGGATTATCCCAAGCTAAGATCTGTGTAACAAAATGGAAGTTTAATTGTGTTTCATCTGAATCTTGTCCAATCTTTATTATTTTCTTCCTGTCCCTTCTGTCTCATCTTAAATATGCTTTATTAGAATAATCTTAACCGCTTTCTTAGATCAATTTTATCGCTTACTTAGATTAAATTTAATTCGCTTTCTAGAATAGCTTTATCTGCTTTATTTAATCGCTTCCATAGTTTAGATTTAAATTCTGTCAAGTAGTTGATAGTCAAAACACAAACTTGAATTGAGTAACCGAGTGGAAAATCTTAGTAAACGACGTGGGCCCTGCTTCTATCGCACATCCTCCAGTGAACGATCCGGTCTTACTATAAATTACTGCAATTTTTGACACCGTGCGCTTTCGGGCCACAGTTTCTTAACACGAGTAATAAAAACGTGACAACCTATAAATATATCCTTAAACCCCTTTCCCATGAATCATAACTCTTTTCATATAATAAATTTAACCTGGGATATTTTAGAAAATACTCGTGTGACGAAATTGTCAAAAGTTTCATGGCGCCGTTGCCGGGGAGGATGCAGCGTCGTTTATTAAGAGAATTACACTCCTGATTACTCATAGCTAGTTAGTGTAGTTTGTTTATTTATGGCAGAACAGAGAAGTACCCTCAAATCAGTTAAACATTTAGAGTACTAACACTCTAAATGTGAGGATGTTGATTTGAGGAGAAAACCTAACCTATTGGGTATTTATTTGTCTTGCAGAAAATTTTGAACCACCGAAAAGAAGGATGCAGAAAAATCAAGCAGAAAACCAGGTTCCCGGTTGGATTAAGTCCATGCATTTGAGAAGATGATTTCGGAAAGTAAAGCAATTTAAAGTCCGAAATAATTTTTGCAAACAAATGGAATTAATCCAACCTATTTTATGCAAAGTGTAATTATTAAGATAGCCCATTAACAGTGCAAAATTGTTTTGGACTAAAAATTTCTTAAATCCAAGACAAATATAACCAACTGAGGCCCAATTTCATCTACTCAGGCCCAGTCCGCGTAAATTTTGAAAATTTTCAAGATTGAAGTGCAGTTGAATCCCGCTCTCAGCTACGACGCTATTCTCAACTACGACGCTATCCAAGGATAGCGGATAGCGCCGTAGTGGTAAGATAGCGCCGTAGGGGACTTCCCACTCATCCATCTATTTAGCCTTACGGCGCAATCCTTTAGAGCGACGCTATCTTCGGATAGCGCCGTAATAAAGGTATAGCGCCGTAGTGCTTCCTTACCCTTCCACCGCCTTACGGCGCAATCCATTATTACGACGCTATCCTCGGATAGCGCCGTAGTATTAGGGTAGCGCCGTAGTATCCCTTTTTCCTCTATTTCCTATCTACGACGCTACACGAGGTCTACGGCGCTAGGATAGCACCGTAAGTCAAGTATAGCGCCGTAGCCCTTTTTCCCCTTTTTATAAACAACCCACTCGTCTTCTTCCCCCATTCCCACACTTCCAGTTTCAAAACCACTTCCAAAAACCCCTCTTACGAACGAACGCAGAGTTCATTCGCAACACAGAACCACCAAAATCCTAAGGAGACTCTGCCAAAATTTTCGGAAAACCATCGCAATGGCTTCTCCATCATCATCCGCTGCCGAAAAGCCCTGGTAAGTAGCCCATTTTCGATTTCCGCGCACCCCTGTTCTCGCGATTTTGGGTGTTTTTGTGCTTCAATCCTCGACATTACGCAAGTAGGTGCGATAAGGTTCTATTTAGTTTATTTCAAGTTCGATTTTGGGGAATGTATGTTGGAGGCAGTCTGTTTTTGGTGTTCTTTGAATATTGCAATGTTGGCCGACTGTGTTAGGGCAAGTATATCCATGTTTTGTTTGGTTGTTTTGGAGGCCTGTTATAGGTGGGGGAGGTTAAAGTAGTCTGAATCTTGTTTGGGTTTCGATTTTTGAAACTTTTGGTGTGTTTTGAAAACATTGGGGGAGGGCAGCTAGGGTTCATGAGATAGTAGAATCACCATTGTTGGGATTTCTGGGTTCTAGGACATTACTGGGCACTGGTTTTGTTTGATTATGCTGTGTTTATAGTGTCTTAGAAGGCTATGTTCTAATCTGTGAAAGCATGTAGGGTGCAATTCTTCTTTGAGATCCTGAAATTCTGAAAACCAATGAACACTGGAATAATCTTGGATATTAAGGTGTTGTTGGTGTTCTTCTTTTGATTCTATGATTCTACGAGATTAGAAATATTTGCTGTTTGATTTACTTTGGTGTGCATAGAAGTAATTTTTGCATGCCACTGTGATGTTGTAGGGAGCATTAAATTCTATGTTCTTTTGGTATGTTTGTTTTGGAGTGTTGAAAATGCAAAAAAGTTGGTATGTGTTTGCATTTGGCAAAACTGCACAAACCAACAAAGTTGCAGCAAAAACTTTTCAGAAAAGGACTTTTTAAGAAAATGACAAAAAGTTTGGTAGTATTTTAGTTGACCCACTTAGTCTTGCTCCCAATGGAGCATAAGTAGTGTAATGAAGTAGCAGTCTTTTTCCTCATGTGGATTGCTACTACTTTTAAAATCCAAAAATGGGACCCATAAAATCCCACTTTTATTAAATAAAAATATAAGTCAACCTTTGTTTAAAAAAAAAAAATAGTTTAGTTGTTTTGTGAGTATGCTGGGGACTGTCCATCTCATTCCATAGCAGTTCCATTCGAGCAGATCCGAGCCGCCACATTCCACTTTCACATTCCTCGATTCGCGATCCACTCCATTCCATCCATTTTTCCATTGCACTTTCAACAATTACCTTGGAGGAATTGTTTAAAATGGGAAAATCAAAACTTCTTGGCCCCAATGGCCCATTAAAAATATTTTTGGTCCAATGACCATTTTTCTTTTATTTTGGGCTTTTAGTCCACTACATATTTGGGAGCCCAATGACTCCTAAGTTCTAAGGATAATTTAATCTTTCTTAAAAAGTCTCAAAAACTTGTAAAAAGAAAAATTTATCTCTGCTTTACAATAAAAATTTAAGTTGAAAATTTAACAACCTCACATTCAGAGCAAAGCTCTAAATGTGAGGATGTTGATTTTCAATTTAAATAACTCTTGCAAAAATTATAAAAACTGGACTTAATACTCCTTTATTTTTCAGGGAAAAGTTAGTAGTTGAATCTCGGGCAGGACTGCCCCCTTGCACACAGGACAAAGGGATCACAGAAAGCTCACAGTTCCGTAAAAAGGTTAACGATTACCGGGCGGCCCTCGAATCAACATACAAACTGTCAATCGTGAATCAGACCGAAGTGAATTTCAGATTGCCCAAAGGATGGGACAAGCACATCAAGCCTGAGGAAAGGAATTTCAAGGAATTAGGTTTCCAACGAGACTTCTACTACTATCTGTCAAAATTCTGGGAGAAGCAAATGGATGCGACTGCAGAAGACATGAAATTTCCAGAAGATGTGCACACTGAAAGGATTTTGAGATTTCATGAGTTCATGGCCCGATGGGAAAGGCACCAGCATTCAAAGACAATAGATCCCGCATGCATGGAATTTGACATCATAATAGTGCCCAACAGAGTGGATGAAAGAGTCAAGAAGCAGTTCGCAGAAAAGGCGCCCAACCTTAGTCGTCTGATGACTCATGGAATCTTCATGATGCAGAAAGCCCTGCCATTTTTATACAACTCCCGCTTGTTGGAGAACAAAGGCGTGAAGGAGCAGAGATGGTTGACGCAGCAAGCAAGGATGAGGCACAGAGAAGTGAGCCACAATCTGAATAGTGACATCAACAAGGCCATGGCATCAAAGAAGGAAAATCAAGCTCCAATAGTTGAGAGAATGATAGACTTAACTAGAGAATTCAGGGAGCAGTGGCATGCCTTGATGACGTTATGGGGCACGGGCAGAAAAGACATTACTGAATCTGTCTTAGATAAGGACCTGGTACTGCCAGAGGAGGACTATTTTGATACAATTTTCTTGGATGATGTATACAAGCCAACTCATCTCGCTGAGCAGAGACCACTGGGATTGGCCCAACTCAATGTGCTCAGGGATCAGATCACTGGTTTCATCACGAATACACCTTGGAAGGTGCTGGGAAAGAATCAATGACAGACTCGACTTATGACTCAGGCCGAGGCCGTGGAATACATCCGCGTCGAATTCACCCGTGACATGTCCTTTGTGAAGCCAGAAATCAAACCAATTGTTGAGTCGCTGGTTGAAGAAAACAGAATGGATTTCGTGCACTTCATAATGGAAATGGATGCTTTCGGGTTGAATTACTGCAACACCATCAAAGCAAACATTCCGCTACTATACAAGAGGGAGCACAGGGACTATTACTGTAATCACATCCGGAAGGTGTGGGTGAAGCGACTAACTCGTATCTCCAGTCCCATTTTCATCAAGAAATATGTGAAAGAAGCAGAAAAGAATCTGGGAATTAATGTGGATGAAGGAGAACGAGAAGGGAGTGTAGACGAGGACGATGTGTTGATCGATCAATACACGAGTGCTGCGTCGCCACCTCAGGTCTTCAATGACGCTAACCCCTTACCAACTCAACCGGCTGTGCAAGCCTCAGCCCTGCCAGCACGAGAGCAAGTACCTGCTACACCTGCTACTGCCGCTGTGTCTGAAAGCCGTTCTGAGCCTCAAGTTCAAACTAGAGGTAAGTTGATAAAGCTGGCTGACAAGGAGAAAAGTGGACGGGCACCGGAGCCAAAAGTTGTAATCAGAGAGCCCGAGACCACTACAAGGAAGGCAACTGAACTGGCAGATCCAAAAGACAAAGGAAAAGGAGTGATGCCACCGTCACCCCCTAAGAGAAAGGAGCTGATTGCCCGAGATGCTGAATTTGCAAGACAGTTGCAGGAGAAGGAGTATGCAGGAGCAGGCGTGCAAAGACAAGATATTGCAGAAAAATCAGCTACCAAAGCTCATGACACCGAAATGCTGAAAAATATTGAGGAAGCAAAAGCCGAGGAAGAAATGAAGAAGAAAGAGATTCATGACAGGGAAGTAGCTGAAAGGTTGCAAGCGGAGTTGGAAAGCAAGAAGTCAGGAGAAGCTGAACTCGGAGACGATGAAGAATTGAGAATCATTGGTGGAGTTGAGGGAAAGGAACTGAAAATTAAAGAAGAGCAACCACCTACTTGGACTGGTCCCACTGCTCACGATGCTGCAACCATCCGGGATAACATAAGACAGAATGTCAATGAGCAGATTGAAGCTAGGATTGATGCAGGGGCAGATCAAGAACAGATCAGATACCAAACTGAAGTAGGCCGGATAATCGATCCCCTTGTTGGGACAGCTCGAATTGAAGCAGTACTCGCTCCCGAAACATCATCTGGGCAGAATAAAAGAAGAAGAGTCACGATTGGAGAAGATGACGAACCCGAGGAAAGAGCGGATCTAATTCCATTATCTGAATTGGTAAAGGATAAAGTTGATGAGCAACAAGAAGCTGAGAAGAGACGAAAAGTAAGGGAGGAAAGAGATGCTGCCGAAGAAGAACAAGAAAGAGAAGAAGATGAAGGACAAGCAAGGGCCGTAGCAGCATTTTTCACGAGAACACCCAAGCAAGTCTTGAGGGAAGCTGCAGAACAAAGAGAAAGGGAGGAGGAGGAGGTATCAACTAGTGTTGATCCTTACTTTCCTGTATTGAACTTTACAAAGCCTGTAATGACTGAATACAATACGATGAAAAATGTAATTAAACAGGTTGAGGAGGTAGAAGAGGCTCAGCAGGATCCAGTGAACGAAGCAGCTCAGGAAGGAGACGAACAAAGCGGGCATGAACCCATTCAGGAGGGGCAAGACGAACCAACCGATTGGCACTCAAGCGAGGATGAATCTGTTGGTTCAGTCAAACCTGCCAGATTTTGGGAAGAAACCGGAGTTCGCGCCCGAATGGGGATTCAGAAAATAGAAAACACCAAGATGACCATAAAGGAGGAAGACGTGATTCGGAAATTCAATGGGAATCCAAAAGCAGTCAAGGCATATAAGGACCTCTTGGAAAGCATTATACCCGACAAGGGGTTTGCTCCAGAATCGTTAAGGCACCCGACTGTCGATTTTTGGAGGACATGGCTTGGGTGGGAGCAATTCTTATTGCATCATGGAGACCCCGGGTACATGGAGTTGACAAGGGAGTTCTATTGCAACATTAACGTTGCAAGACGAACAACTTGGGTCAGAGGAAAGACAATAGATATATCCCCGGATTATCTAAACAGATTCCTCCAAACACCCAGCTATCAAAGTGAGATACCGGAGGAGGAGATCTTGAGTAGGCGTGGCAAAACAAAGATGAAAGCAACATATCAAGCCATTGCCGACTCCCTGACCAGAACACCAGGCTTGTAGGAACATTTAGCACATCCAAGCTGAAGATAAAGTTCTTGCCAACATTCGAATTCTACATGGCTAAAATCAGGCCCAGCTCGCACCCCCAGACTACTTCAGGCAGTGTATTGATGGGATTTGCAAAGCTGTGGCATGGGCGAAAACTGAATGTCGGGGAACATATCTTCAGAGTCTTGACTACACGAATTGAGAAGAAGAATGCTCTCTGCTACCCGAATCTGATTAGAAGAATCTGCACAGCTCAAGGGGTAGACATGGGAGAATTTGACACTGATGCCTTGGTGATTCTGAATCCTCCTATTCGGGTCCCATCCATGCCAAATCAAGAAAGGATCACGTACGCACTTCCTCCATTCCCGGCTGACTCGAATGTGCAATCCTCGTTCATATCCGGTGAAGAAGCACCATCGATCCAAAGAAGAGATCCAATGCCTCCCCCTGCGCCTAAAAGAAGAAGAAAAGCCCGTACTGAGGCGGGACCTTCAACACAAGTGGAGGAGCATCAACATGAGCCAACAGAACCGAGTCCAAGCCAAATTCCTTCATCACCACCGGTTCAAGCCCCTCAGCAGCAAGCTCAACCCTCTCAAGCCCCGCCTCAAAGCCAGAACGTGTCCCAACATCCTGCTAACTCGAATGTAGTCGAGCTCGTGAGCTCAATGAACAAAACCATGACAGAGAGTGTTAAGCAGTTGGCGGATGTTATCATTATGGGAAGGGAAGATGATAAGAGAATCAGAGAGGAGAGAGATAGGAGGAAAGAGGAAGAAAAAGCTGAACAGAGGAGAAGAGAAGATGAATTCAGACGACTCCTGTTGGAAAGAGAAGAAAGGCAACACAGAGAAAGGCTGGAAAGCGAAGAGAGGCAACGGAAGATGATGATGGAAAGTGAAGAACGTCAACGAAAAATGATGGAGACGGTGATCCAAGCACTCATCGGACAGCTCCCGAAGCCGCCACCTCCGCCAACAGACGATGCTGGGCCTTCAACTCAACCTTAGGAACCGAAAGAATGAATCTGATCTGATCCTATTCATTTTTGAGCTTAATTGTAAACATCATATAAGAGAATTTCTATCATTTGTGCAAGTTCGTTCTTATTGCATGAAATCTCTTGTAATTGATGCATTTACCGCTTTCCAAAAAGGAACTTTGCAGTCCAAAAACAATTTTATTCTTGAAAAGATGTCTGACAGTCCAAGATGAATAAGTGACTGTCAGGCCAAAAATATGCTGTTGACATGCTCCGTATGTCGGCAGTGCCTCTTTACTGCTTTAAATTAAATAACCAACAAAAATGTGCATAAACCTGCTCTAAATTCACATGTTGAATTTAGGCTTGTGATTAAATTTTCAAACTTTTAAATTGGGATAATATAATTGAGAACATGCATGAAATGAATTCCTAAGGTTTTGAGCTATAAAAACTTAATGATGCGATCAGCTTATTGGGTAATAAATCTGCATATTAGAAATTTTGATTGAATAAATTGTTAGAACTAAGCTTTGATTAAATTTGAGAATATCGTATGACATGAATCAATCCAACCTTGTGAGATTTGAGCCATGAGTCACTTTTACTCATTCATTTTCTTTGATGTGTGAATCTTTTTGATTAAAGGAAACTAGAACTTGCAATTGGGACCGATTCAAGACCATGCCGTATTCCCGAAATCGAGCATATGATCGAGGCACCTAGAAACCAAAATTTTTTTGGCCTTCGTTTGAAATCCAAACCCAAAAATATTCTCCCTTTAGGATTAACCAATTTGAGCCTATAAGCCTAATTTTTCTTTGAAACCATTATATTTTCCTATCCATACAAAAAGACCAAAACATTCGAACCCAAGTGTGCAAAAATAAATTTTATCAAGGCATTAAAATTATGATCATCAATTCATTAAATCGGTATCTCATAAACCGATTTAAAAAAAAGGGGTTGAATCCCATTCAACATCAATAAATTGCAAATGACAAAATTAGACCTAGTCTAATGTCATGCAATAGAAAAGGAAAACAAAAGAAAGAAATAGGTGATGATCATAAACTTCAAATAAATGTGCCAAGTTATGATAGAATAAATTCTTGCTACTTCTTAACCCAATAATTACCTTCCGTACCCAATGTTACAACCGTATGCCCCGTTATAACCCTTGAATAAGACCTCATGATCTCGATTTAAGGAAATGAGCCGGTGGCGAGTTGGTCTGATTGCAAGCCTATGGGATAATTTAATTAAATTTGATTAGGAGCGTTCACTGATTAAACCCCATTGAGAGTGAGTGAATTTTCCGATTCTCTTATACGTGAGGCTCTGTTTCATTAAACATGTTCATGTCATCCATTGATTCTCCTTTCTAATCTTTGCATCTTTCAAACATGATGTTCATGAAGGATTGATAATAATGTTTGATGTGTAGGCCCGATGTAGTGAGCAAGTATCATTTCATTAAACACTGCAATCAAGGGAACTCAATACTTGAAGTTTTTGATTGTCTTATCCCAATCCAAAAAGAGTGTAATTTACGAAGCCACGAAAATGAATTGAATATGTAGAGTCCGTGTTCTTAAGAACATTGACTCTGACTGCTCGGGGACGATCAGTATTAAATGTGAGGATGTTGATAATGGCCAGAAATGACCATTATTTTCAATCCATTTCCGTGTCTAAAACGGGCATTTGGTCGCATTCCGGTCTTATATTAAATAAGAAAGCAGTGGAATTGGACTGATTTATGCATAATTGTAAAAATATTGAGCTGGCATGAAAAATGCATAAATATGTAATTTTATTACACATTTATGTTAGAAAAATCCAAAAACATGAGAAAAAGAAAAGAAAAGAAAAAGGAAACAAAAAGATGGGAAAAGAAATGAAAAACCCACAAAAAGTTAATTTTTCAGGATATTACGACGCTAGACGCAACTACGGCGCTAAACATGGATAGCGCCGTAGCTTGGTCTAGCGCCGTAGGAGGAAACTGAAGCTGACATCTGAAGAAAGGTGGACGACGCTAAACAAGCATAGCACCGTAAGTCAAGCATAGCGCCGTAAAACAAGCATAGCACCGTAAGTCAAGGATAGCGCCGTAGGCTGTCCATTCAGAAGCAAGAGTGTCTTTGGGATGGAAGACTACGACGCTACACCTATAGCGCCGTAGTAGGATAGCGCCGTACCCAGCTATAGCGCCGTACTGAGCCTCAGAATTCAAATTACAATGCCTGGGGGCCCATGGGCCTAGGGTTTCCCACCTATATAAGGACCAGTTGACTCCAATGATGAGAATCAATCCATCAGACAGCATTCAAACTTGGAGACAACCTAGTGTTCTTGAGGTGTAGGTTAGTTAGGTAGTTAGGTCTTTATTTTTTGTATTATTTACATTTCTGCCTTAGATTAGGCTTTTAATATTTAGATTAGTGGTATTATTAGCATTTGCTACCTTAGCTAGCCACTGTTTATATTATTTTCAGCTTTGTTAAACCTTTATTAAGGCTTGAAATACTCAAATGATGAGTATTAGCAAGCTATTTCTTATAAATGGGAAGTTAATCACAAAAAGAGTCCCAAAATCATGAAATGGACATGAGTCCATGGATTTACTGCTTTATTTTGGTTTAATGACCACTTGGCCATTTTATTTTACTGATTCATGTGGGTTTGTGTTTTTATTATGGTTTGTGGAATTTCATACATGATATGTTGGTTAAAAACCCTAATTTAGGTTTATGGTTCACTTGTGCTTTATATTTAATATTATTTGAGTTTTCCTTGCATTTTACCTCATTTTCATACTGTTAATGCTCTCTCTGTCTCCTTTCTTGCATAAAGTGAACCATGAATTTGAAAATAGGGTTTGCAATCGCAGAGATTGCATCACCCGAGCAACAACATGTTTCTGGGCTAGCTACGACGCTAACCGCCCTACGGCGCTGTCCTTGGATAGCGTCGTAGGTGGGGTATAGCGCCGTAGCTGCCCAGAACTTGAACAAAATTTATCCTACGGCGCTAGACCGGCGGCGCTATCCTCGGATAGCGTCGTAATTTTTGTTCAGCGCCGTAGGACCCCAAAATACTCAATCTTTCACATAACCCACCTACGACGCTATATCCACGACGCTATCCTAAGATAGCGTCGTCATTTAGTATATAGCGCCGTACCCCCCAATTTCATCAACACTTCTAAAAATTCTCCCTACGACGCTATCATCACGGCGCTATCCTTGGATAGCGCCGTAATATCTGTATAGCGTCGTAATTGGCTTTTTCTTGCCAAATTCTCCAATTCTCCATTTTTCTCACTTAATTAATTGAACCTTTATACTAACATTTCGAGGTTGAAATCCAATGACCTCAACCCATGATTAATGTGTTATAAAGAATTTTGTTCAATTCCATTAAAAGAATTTTCTACAAAATTAAACTCTAATGATCTAAGTATATAATCCGGACTGTAATTAATTAATTAATTATGGAATGAGTGATTATTTAGACATAAAGAGTAATTATGGATTTAATTCCATACCCTTGCATGAGAAACCAATGTCTTTCATACAAGATGACCCAAAAATATTTTCTTTTACTTATTTTGTCTTTACCCGTGTTGTGTGAAACAGCTAGTGAGAAATATAACAGATTAATGTTGGCGGGTATTCCCACACGGATAACTAGCTCGTAGTCTGTATATTAATTACTAGATGTTATTTTGCATGGTCTGGATAGTGGTTGGTGGAAGCCTTGGCGGTTCGTCCATCCGGGATTATAATAGCTGCTCAGCTAACTCCTATCCGGATACAGTTTCTTTTTATTTATCTTAATTTCAAACCTGAATTTTGAGTTGTAATATTATCAAACGGTGTCGATCAACATTGTTTGGATAATGCTACAGCAAGAAAACATGTAGGTTTTTCTCTCATTTCACAGACAGAAGGAGTCTTGATGATAGCGATCACTGTCATTAATATCTTCTGCTGTCCTAAATCATCCCACCTGGAATAGTCAGGACCCGGATAGCCGGTGTTTGCAGTCCGGATTATCTTGACTATTTTTGTCATCTTTTTAGCCAAAATAAATTCTTCTCATCTCCGGCTATTTCATCTCTGTGTTTCAACTTCTGTCTAGACCCGTCTTATATTTTGGGTTGTTTTATTTTACACTTCCTTATAAACTTATGCATGATATTATTATGTAGATACTGTGGTCATTATTATTTTGGGATCCTTCCCTTGGACATAGGAGTCTTGATTTAAATCAGATGCCTCACAATAAATTTTCAACAAAAATTTATTTACAAAATCCGGATCTAAGTAAGGGATAAATTCCACAGTTATGACTAATTCATATCTTACTGGGGGTTGAGTTTGGGAAATTAGAAGCAGGGTCAGCGATTAGGTCTCACCTAGACTGAAAGGGTCTGTATTCTTATTGAGAGTCTAGTACCTGTTTAGGGAATGATTTTCAAATATCCATTATTTTCCAAAATTGCTGTGTGTTGTAAATCTGGTATTAGACATCACACTGAGATGGGGTCCACTTGGATTTAAATACGGTGTGATAGATAATTCTAGAGGAACAATACATAGGCCTTAGTTATTTTCTAAGATAGGGTTGAGTTCCTTTCAACTTATCCTCCTCTGCCAATGCCTATTTTTGAGTCCTGAGTGAGTGCATCCGGAACGAACTAATTTATTAGTTCGTTTCATTAGTTTGTATCTCATAACCACCCGACGGGAAGTGAACACTGCGAGCGGTTCACCGAGAATAGGGAATTCTTGATCCACACCCAGTCATTCTGACTGGGGGCTTTCTTTTACTACCTGGGTCAGACTTTCAAAAACCTCCGAGTGATAGGATTTTAAATGCTTTCCTTACCGCTTTCTTTACCGCTTTCTTTTAAATGCTTTCGTTAGAGGTCACTCAGTTGTATTGAGAGTTGTGTAACTGCTACTAGGACTGAGAGTTAAGGGATAGTTCATGGCTTGACTAAATCTTTGGGCGTGACATGGGGGAATGATAACGGTACTTGACACTTCAATAAATGATTTGTCAGGTGTTGCTTGTCCACCACAGATGGCTAACATACTCTTGCAAGGCATTGCAAGAGGAGTTATAAGTTTGTGATATCTTAGAGATTGTTTTCTTAAGAGCATGTAAACTCTTACTGTAAGTACCTGTCTGTTAAAGGGAACATGGTATAGAGAGCATGAGAGTTAGCTAATTGAAAGGATTATCCCAAGCTAAGATCTGTGTAACAAAATGGAAGTTTAATTGTGTTTCATCTGAATCTTGTCCAATCTTTATTATTTTCTTCCTGTCCCTTCTGTCTCATCTTAAATATGCTTTCTTAGAATAATCTTAACCGCTTTCTTAGATCAATTTTATCGCTTACTTAGATTAAATTTAATTCGCTTTCTAGAATAGCTTTATCTGCTTTATTTAATCGCTTCCATAGTTTAGATTTAAATTCTGTCAAGTAGTTGATAGTCAAAACACAAACTTGAATTGAGTAACCGAGTGGAAAATATTAGTAAACGACGTGGCCCCTGCTTCTATCGCACATCCTCCAGTGAACGATCCGGTCTTACTATAAATTACTGCAATTTTTGACACCGTGCGCTTTCGGGCCACAGTTTCTTAACACGAGTAATAAAAACGTGACAACTATAAATATATCCTTAAACCCTTTTCCCATGAATCATAACTCTTTTCATTTAATAAATTTAACCTGGGATATTTTAGAAAATACTCGTGTGACGAAATTGTCAAAAGTTTCAGTGACCCGGTTCAGACCTCCTGTCCTACGTCCGGGGGATTCCAATCCAGGCGAAGATCACTCAACAAAATTCAAGAACAAACACAAGACTTGGAATCAATTCTATTAACTCGATCTAGAAGCTGAAATCTCCCCCTCAACTCCTAATCTCCCTGACTAGAATTACAGACACAACCTTGTTGTTCCTTTAACCTGCTGACTACCCTGAACAAGAATCCTAAGCTATTCCAAGAAGAACTCTCATCTTGGATTACAACTCGATCGAAAACGATATACACATGAATTACAACTCAATTCACTCAAGATCAAAACTCACTATCATCTAATCATGAAGAACACGGTTTTGACTCAAGTATATCTTCTAATCGAATCTAAGAATGCTCTCGGTAAAGTGTATAGAAGATTAATGAAAAATACAGAAACTTGCTTAAGGACTCAAGACTAAAGATAATATATAAACTGAAATCCGCCTTGCCCTTAAGTCCATGGAGCTGGTGAGACTTGAAACGATGACAACTGCCCTATTGTTAGAAGGTTGCATTGACACAGAAATAATCCTGCATGAATTGTTAAGTGCCAACATGGTGTATTGGCGGGAGTTGCCAAATTGGGGCAAAAGTTGCCAAATTACCACCATAAGTATAAAAACTTAGAGTACCAGCATAAAAAATCATCCCAAAGATCACCATGAAATCATATATTTCAATTTCTTGAAGTATTATCTTTTAATTTCAAATTTTATCCATATTCTTGTTTGTTTTCCGTAGATTGTAATCCTGGCATTCTCAAGTCTTGTGGTCTTGGTGGATTTATATCCATTTCTCTCGATTATTTCCTTGTAATTCATTATTTAGTGTTAATAACATCCTCAAAAATTCACGCACCCTTGCATTTCCTTGGGTTATTTCTATTGGATTTTCATTTTTCGATACCTGGCACGCCCCCACCCAAACCCATTTTGATTCCTTTGCTTCTACATAAGCCGGGGATCCTTGCTGGGCATGCTTTCTTCAGTTCGTCGAGCAAACAACTTCTTGGCATTATGTCGGTCTGGTTTGATAGAATGTGTTTCCTGTGTCCCATAAATATAGATCACATTCTTCTTTTCACGCAGTTTAATATATTTATTTAATATTTAATATTTTAACATATGTACAAGTAAAAATTATATAAAATATATATTACAAAATTATGCCATGAAATGAATTTAACAAGATCAAACTTGACTATATTTTTTATATTATATTCTTGCCATCAAATTGAATTAAAATTGAATAATAAACAGTACGAAGTATTAAAAATAAAATATACTCCCTCCGTCCCACCTCAACGTCCTGTTTGACTTTTTGACACTGTTCGTTGTTCAACTTTGACTCAATATTATTGTAAATATATATTTGGAAAAAATAGTCGAGTTCGGTCTTGTTAGAATCGTCTAATCGTATAGTTTAATAATATATTTTACATAATTTTTAATTATATATTTTGAGATATTAACAATTAAAAAATTACATTGGATTGTGTGCAGAAATCAAATAAGACGTTTTAAATGGGACGGAGGGAGTTGTATATATTTATGGGACAAAGAGAGTAACTATTAATCGCTTCCGGCGATAACAGTAATAAAATGTACGGGAATGAAATGGATGGGACCTTAGGATATCATAATAAATTACGAAAATAAAAAATTTATTTTTTTTGGTAAATATGTGTGTGGGAATCTAAGCAATACAAATTACAAAGGAAGATAAATGGGAGAGATAGGGGGCCAGGTGGGAATCAAACCCCCAACTATAAGGTTGGAAGTTAGAGGACATGACCACTAACCAAGTCTCCATCCCAAAATTTGAAAAATGTTTTGAATGGAATAAATATATATATAGATATAATTTAGAAATTTATGAAAAATACGAAATTTTATAGAATACTTCGGCCTTATTTGTTACATTTGTTCAGTGTCTTACTTATTCAATAGGAAGTTTTGAGAAATAAGGTTCTTTTGTTTTGGACAAGTGTTTATCGCCTAATATTTGTCCTATGAAATATGCATGAAATATCAAACAGATACCTCTTATCAATAAGAAGTGGAATAATAATGATAAGAGGTCATCCTATCAAACATGGGATACGCATAATGTTGTAGTTGAAAATTACTAGAATTTATAAAACTAAGATTAAATTATTACAACGTTTTGGAAAATTATGTTTTATTCTCATTACATTCCTATATACCAATCTGTCGTGGCTAAATGTATGTCATTGTTCTAGTGGATTGTCTGTCTCGATGCAGCTCAATTTATTTGGTCACTATTAGGGGCAGATCCAGAAATTTTTTTTAGTGATATCACAAAAATAATGAAAATTATGTTGAAATTAAGAATGGTAGTAAAAATACAAAAATAATGGAAAAAGACTAAATTATAATTGATTATAGTGGTATCACCACAAAAATTCATGGTTGCATAAAGCAAAATTAAGTTAAATCTAATTTTTTTAATGCTTAAAATAACAGTTTTATCAATTTGAGTGGTATCACGTGCCACCATTGGCTTCTGTATGCATCTGCCCCTGGTCACTATATATACACAGATGCTTCAGTTATTATAACTCTCACCTTTTGACCTTTAGCTTTTAATCCGTCACTACAAGAAAGTCGCGGCAAGGTGACGAAATTTTATTGAAATCGTCGCCTAAAACCTTGTCGCCTGGTGGATTTCGTCGCCTAGAGTGCTAGACGACGAAATTATTTCGTCACCTACCCACAAAATTCTTGTAATGCGTGCTTTGACTTTTAATATCCATATTTGGCATAACAATGACAACATATATATGGACCCTAAATAACTCCACACCAAATCCATATTTGTAAAGATGAGGCTTTAGGTTGATTTTGTGATCATATTTGAACAAACTTTAGGGAAAAGAAAATTGGCCTCTTTTTAGTTTTTAGGTAGTTCCGACTATTGGGTGCTACAATGAAAATAATTGGGTCAAAATCAGAATTAATAAGTACAATTCGTCATCCTTTCTCGCAAAATAGAATACTTTGTCCATAACTTTGTACCAATTAATTTTGATTTTGGGCACATTATTCCAAAGAAATTGCATTTCCAGAGTTGGTACCAAAAAATAAAAATTTGTATTTTTGTTATGAAATTGTGGTAAAGGTCTTGTAATAAAGAAAAATAATAAAATTTCCCCGGTTGTCAGCATTGACAAATTTTCCCCTTCCGATTATTTTTCTCTTATTACTATAAAACAACATTATATACCAAATCCTGATTATGAAAATTAACATTTTTAAGTTTTTGCCTAAATACTTCATATATACCGCAATAAAACTCACAAGAAAAGAATTTGATAAATCTAAAAACTAAATTCTACTTAACTCATGGTTTAATTTTTATCTAACCAAAAAGAGAATTTCTAGTGGTCAAAATAAAAAGACAGAATAAATAATGAGTACTATAATATATTGAATGCGATTCGGACATGACATAACTCATCACATGCAATAAATCGCACAAGAAAGAAATTAAAGAAGCGAACGTGCATTTGTAACAAAGGACCTTTTCTGAGATGGCGAACCACTGTCCTCTCGGTCCACAATATTTTTTAGCGCCACATTGGCCCAAGACTAATCTCCCGAGCATCTGGTAGACATTGAATGATTGCTTCTCCCAAAACAGAATTCTGCATACATAAAGGTTCGAACCCGAGACCTTTGCTTAAGCTGCCAGAGCCCATGCCACTCAGGTCAACTATATTGGATTCGATCCACAACATTTCAATACACTGAACATGGAGAAAATACAAAAATGTTTGCGGTCCAAAAAATAAATTATTGGAAGAAATTCCAAAAATGTCGATCAGTGTCGCATATGCTACATGGAAGAACGCCGGCCTTTTGCCTATACAAAATATTAATATAATATTAAATATTTATTTCTATTTTTGGTCCATTATAAAGCACATTTACATTTGTGATGAATTGATAAGTAATAAAAAGGTAAAATTTAAACAAAATATTTTTAATTTTTCTGTAATTGAATTAATGATTTGTTTTCAATATGATAATATGTATGGATAGTATATATAATGGGGGGAGAGATGACCACGTAGCAAATCTTTTATATGGCCATGGAAGTATAATATATTCAAGGGTAAGTGGGAAGCATATTCCAGTAGGACAATAGGCGCATGTAGAAAGAGAATGTGGTGGCATGACACTAATCAAATTAATAAAATTATTATTTTAATTTTTATTTATTTTGCTTGATTTGATTTTATGCAACAATTGATTATTTTTTTTTACAAATATTTCAACTACTATCTTTAATTCAAACTTAACTTCCATAATTTTTCCGCCATCACTAAAAAAACATTTCTAGATCTACACTAGTTACCACATTTATCACTACAAGAAAATTTGCAGGAAGATAAGGAAAAAGAATACCAATATTGTGGTCAAAAACTTCGTTGCTGTTTGGCCTCGGGTCGAGCCAAGGACCTTTTTCTCCTCAAGGGAGGCTACCGGAAAAGGATCAAACCGGTTACGGGTTCGGATTAATGATAATGCGCCCAAACTTGACTGAATTACACTCAAAATTGACTGAATATTCTTTCAAATTGAAATGACAACAAGATACAATGGGGAATCTACCTGTTGTTAAGAAACAACGACGAATTCACCGAGAAAATGGAACCAAACTGCCGATTGTTAAGGAACAACGGCGGACTTGGAAGTAAGTAACCGCTATGAGCTAACTAGATTCTAGGAAAGCAAGGTAAAGGAAAACAGTAAAGGAAAAACAGTAAAGATACAAAAGAATTAAACTTGATAAAGGAATTTGGGGGTTGGATTGATCTCTCTGTTTCTGTGCCTGGCATCCCCTATTTATAGCCAGAGCTGAAATAACCGCTCTCCGGCCGATTCCTTTAAGCCGAATTCTGTCTTCTTCTTATCGGTTGATTTGATTTCGGCCGCCTTGGTATCATTTCGGCCGAAATCTCCAGCCTCTTGGAACGTTCCTCCATTTGGTTTCTTGGATTGTTCGGCCCTATTGATTCTGGACTTACTCTTTCTCTTGGCCCATGTTTTTATGGCCCAATTCTTTCTCTCGCGGCCCACTATTCCTTGTGGCCCCAACAGATGCCCTCCTTACTTGGGCGGATTTTCGTCCTGAAAAGAGCTCAAGTAACTTCCCCTCTCTATCCTTTTCGTGCGCCAACTCCTCCTTACTTTTTGGCGGTTATTTTTCTTCTCGAGGGCTCCTGCCATCACTACCCTATTTACGTAGCCTGTTCCTCCCTCATAGTAAACTGCTCTTTCAACTTCTTTTTTCCCTTTTCTCTTATTGCTCGTCTTCTCCGATGGATTCTCCTCCCATCACTGCTCTTTCTTCCGACCTTCTCAAGATTGAAAATACATTTGCCTCTTATTCTGCAGTTCGTCTTCTTCCTGAGGGCTTCTATTCCCTTGGTTCGCTGGGTCTTCCCGAGGATATTGACGAGTGTACTGCTCGTATTTTCGAGAACCGTTCCATACCATTGTACACCTCCTGGTTTTCTTCTAAGCTTTTCCCCCGTCTCTCGCTAACTGGCCTTCGGATTCTCCTGATTACGTGGCGTGGTATCATCATCTTGAGCCCCATTGCCGCGAATCCTGGTCTAAATCCTATACTCGTCACATGATCCTTCTTAGTACCATGTCCTTTCCATCGGACCTTCGTCCTATTCAGGCTCTCCTATGTTTTTGGAATTCTTCTGTAAATTGTTTTTGTTTCCCCTGGGGTATGATGACCCCTACTATTCAAGATGTGAAGCTTCTTTTGGGCCTTTCTGTTCGCGGGGATAACCTTGGTGTTATGTCTCTGCCTAAGGAGAAAAACGTCAGTTTTTCCTCTGGTGACTCTTTTAAGGATTGGATTATTACTCATAAGAGCGACCCTGCTTCACCTAATCCACACCCTTCGGGGAACCTCTTGCCTTTATGATGTATTTTCTTACGAGATTCTTTTGGTGTACTCCTTCCAAAGGAGTTCTTCTTGAGACGCACCCCTTGGCCTCGGCGATTCTCAATCTCGTAGCTCTTCCCTTAGCCGATTTCTTCCTTGCCCACTTGTACGCGGGCATAACGGCTACTGTATCGGGCTGGGAAAAGGATTTCTCTGATAAAGCCCGTGGTCCCTTATGGTTTCTTCATTTGTGATTGGTTTGGCATTTTCGTGATATCTCTAAGTTTCCTTCTCAGGATATTAGTCTCGATCATTTCGTCGCCCCTGATCTTCTAGGGACATCCCTTCCTTCCCTGTCAATCCCTCATTGGATCAGTTATTTCTTAGGCCGAACTATCAATCAGTCTTTTTCCAACTATTATTACCAGAGAACTGATTTCGCTTGGGTAAGGGATATTGCCACTGTTCCTTTCGGGACTCCCCTTCCTGTGGCTCTCACTCAAATTTGGAATAGGTGCATACTACCTCGTCCGATCTTCAATGATTCTTCATTTCTACTAAGACTGCTATTCCTTTTGAGATTTACAATCCTCATTTAGTTAGTCGTCAGTTCGGCTTTGGTCAAGACTTAGTGGCAGCTCTCAGGGCCGATAAGCGTCTTTCTGCTTCTGCTAGCCGCTCACAATGCTCCATGTATCACAAGCGCTTAATCGAATTCAAGGTGTTGAAATTTAGTGTTCGCCCTGGACTCACTACTTCTCGCTTTCGGGTTTGGTGGGACGGCGTTGCTCGTACTTTTTTCAGCGCCGATCTTAATTCACTTCTGCGGTGCGGTGGTTTCTCTCCCATTCTGGCTTTTTCCTCTTACCCTTTGTCTTCGCCGGATTCCCCTCCTCAGCGCACTCTTGGTTAGCCTTCTTCTTCTCGTCCAGGTAAATTTCTTTCTTATCCACCGTCTCTTTTCTTATCTTCACATTACTCATTCGGTTGTTATTTTTGAATTTAGATGCTCCTCACTCTTCTACCTCGGACCCTGGTCGAAAGAGGCCTGCTCCGTCTTCAGACTATCTTGTTGGCTCTCTCCTTCCTGCTCAGACTAGAAGGCGTTCGTCTCGTTCGCCTCTTGGCAGGGTTCCTGCTACTTATCTTGCGGTTCACTGCCTTACCCCCTTTTTTTATTTTCTTTTATCTCTTCTCTGTACGCTTTCTTCTTTCGACTAATCTCTTTCTCTTCTTTTTGTCAGGTTTCTACTGCCTTACCAGTGTCTCATATTTCCCCGATTTCGACTGTGGCTTCGGGTCTCCTAACCGAACTTCACACATCGCCTAACGATAATAATTCGGCTGCTCGTGCTGGTTCCTCTTCGGCCAATCCTCCGGGATTGGCCCAAGGTTCTGCTTTGGCCGATCCTGTCATTTCTCCTCTGATTGATCCTCTTCAAACTGCTGGGGGTCTTGCTGTGCCTCCATCTTCGGCTGCTTTGGAACTTCTCGACCCTTCTCCTGGTGGGAAAATTGTTGATGATGCCCCCGCCGATCAAATTCCTCCATCTCCATTTCCCGATCGGCGTGTTTTGGATGACTTCTTTTCTCCTGTCCCTACTTCTTCTCTTCCATCAGACCCTTCGACTCATCTTAGGGAATGTTTGGCTCAGTTGTGTAATTTGATCGCCAGGGAAACCGATGTAGAGTTCGTCGATCCAAAACCGATCCTTCTTCTCCTGTCTCATCTCGAACAACACTTCCACGCAGAGATGGTTTCCCTGAATCTGATTAGTCCTCTCCAAATGATCATGAAGTCTGTCCTTTCTCTGGACCAAGAGCTTCTAGCTCACCTGGTGATGCAGAACAAACTTGCCGCTGAACGTGAGGCTACGGCTTCTTCTCAAGCTATCTTTGACAATTATTCAGCGGAATACCGAACTAAAATGAATGTTCTTTCTGAAACGGAATCTCTGGAGCATAAGCATTCCGAAGATCTTTCTTCAATTCGCTCAAAGATAGCCAAGCTTCAACAAAAGGAACGGGAGTTGGAGTTAGCTTTGGACCAGACTAGGCGAAAATCGGCTGACTTGAAGCAGTCGATAAAAGTCCTTCGTCAAACGGCCGAAGCCCCTAAGGCCAAGATCTTGGACTCTCAACGGGATGCTTCCTACCTTGCCATGCAGTCCAGTTTCAATGATTACATACTTGGCACTTTCCAAGAAAAATGGGCCGAAACTCAATCTTTAGTCGGCCATCTGGATTTGGCTATCAAAAGCCTTGGTGGGAAAAGTGTTGCTCACGTTCTTTCTCCACACACTTTATTCCCTTTGGACCCGTCGGAGATGGAATCTTCCCCGTCGGATGATGCTCCTTCTTCTTCGAAACCTCCTGGAGGTATTTCATCTCCCTCTACTCCTTATTTGATTTTTCCTTGTGTCTTAATCCGTCGCTTTTCTTTTGCTCATTCAGGGAAATCCGGTGTTTCTTCTGATGCTGATTTGGCTGCTGATCGTCCGCAATCTAGTGACATTCCTGGCCCTTCTTCCGTAGCGGACCCGAATCTGATGATATCCTCTGCTAACCCATCTATCGCCGCTTTGGAAGGATTAGACGATGATGTCCACTTTGACGACAGCGTAGATCATTAGTTTTCTTTTCGTTACTTACTTTTGTATATGGGCTAGGATTTCGACCTGTTTTCCTTTAAATATGAATTTCGATTGTTTTTGCCAGCTGTTTTCGGCCTCCTTTCTTTTTGTAAGCTGTATTGGCCGACGGAATATACTTGGATTCGTATCTTTTTATCCTCTGCAACACGATTCGTATCCCATTAATTCCATAATTTTCGGTCTCCTTTATTACTAATTTCTGAATGTTAGCAGCTTTTTCCGGGAATCAGCTGTAACGTTTTCCCATAAATAACATTTAATATTGACCGCTTCCTCTGCCGAGTACTTATCCCCTTTCTATAAATACCGGGCCTTATTGATGCTTATCCATCACTTCTTAAGTTTTTGTTTTTCAGCAATATGACTCTCCTTCCTTCTTTACTAGACCTTCTGTCCCCAATGCCTCCATGGCGTCTGAATCATGTACTTTCACAAGGATTTCCAGACGTGGTACGAAAACTTTTCGCCCATGCGGCACGAGTTCAGCTAACATCCTTTTCACCATGTTCGTACGGGCGAGGATCTCTATTTGTTATTCCAAATGCAGGTCTCGACGGCTATGCGGACATGCTTCTTTTCTACTTTGCGGTAGCATATCCGGTCGGACTTTATCTAATGGGGGGGGGGGGGGGGAATAACTGCCCTTAGTTATTGCTCCATCCTCTCACCCTTCCACCGTTTTGGGTGACTGACTGGCAGTACTCCTCCGACTTCTGTCTAAAGGAATACTGAAGCAGTCCCTGAATTTGACTTCTACCTCTGGGACGTTGTATTATTCGTTCTAGCGTATCTAGGAGTAGAGGTTCGGTGGTAGGACTTAAATCGGCAATACTGTTTTGGGGCAAGCAACTGTGCCCTGTTTCTGTTTTGCCGATACTTTTAAGCGACATTTTTACAAGGCTGAGAATCCTCCAAGGACCTTTCCCTTGTATATGCCTGCGTAAGATAGGACGTTTCCCATGTATATTGTAATTTCGGGCTATCAACGCCGTTTTCGGCCGAAGTAGCACCTTTTTGTAATGCTCGCTCATGCAATAAAATCTTTACTTTTTTGCCTTGTTTAATTGTTAATCCCATACTGATGGATAATATTTCTTCATATATCTCGCATTTATTGGATTTGA
Source organism: Hygrophila difformis (assembly GCA_030278955.1). Taxonomy (NCBI): domain Eukaryota; kingdom Viridiplantae; phylum Streptophyta; class Magnoliopsida; order Lamiales; family Acanthaceae; genus Hygrophila; species Hygrophila difformis. The sequence goes on along the minus strand of JAOANR010000013.1, from coordinate 19,867,148 downwards.
CATATGTTCACCATTTTCGTCCACCAACATGTATGATCCATTCGGTAATTTCGTCTGAACAATAAATGGTCCCTCCCAATTGGGGCTCCACTTACCTAATCGGCCATCCTTCTGTTTGGGTGGCCATATAACTTTCCAAACTAAATCACCGACTTCAAATCGCTTCACACGAATTCGCTTATTATACCAATCGACCACAATATCTTTATTTTTCTGCAAATTTTCAAAAGCGTGCACCCGATCGGAGTTAACTTCCAATAATTCATCTTTCATCGCACAATCATATTGTTCAGCCGACATTAAATCCGCTTGGCTTGTCCTTAAAGTCGGCACTGTTATTTCGGCTGGAAGTACTGCCTCCATACCATAAGTCAGCCGAAATGGTGTAAATCCAGTGGCTGAAGTCTTAGCATTTCGATAGGCCCACAACGCTTCAGACAACTTCTCATGCCACTTCCTTGGTTGCTCTTCGGTCATTTTCTTTATAATTCCTATTAACTGCTTATTCATGGCCTCTGCCTGCCCATTCCCTTGTGGATAATATGGTGACGAATGCACGATTTTTATCCCATACTCGTTTGCAAAGGCCTTGACTTTTTCTCCCACAAATACAGTTCCTCTATCCGTTAGAATCGTTTGTGGAATTCCAAATCTGTATATCAATTGTCTCTTAATAAATTCGATCACCTCTTCTTGCGAAATACTGACATATGCCTGAGCTTCGGCCCATTTCGTGAAATAATCTGTTGCTACTAACACAAACTCATGCCTTTTTGATGAAGAGGGATGAATCTTTCCAATGATATCCATTGCCCATCCTCGAAATGGCCATGGCTTAATCATTATATGTAGTTCTTCGGCCGGTAACTTTTGAATCGGCCCATGCTTCTGACATTCACGGCATCCTTTGGCATATTTCTCACAATCGATCCCCATATTCGGCCAATAATACCCAGCCGAATAATACTCTATTTCATCGATTTTCCTACGCGATGTGCGCCACATATTCCTTCATGAACTTCTCCCATTACTCTTTTAGCATCTTCCTCTCCGACACATCTGAGCAGTACTCCATCAATGGCTCGCTTGAAGAGTAACCCTCCTATCAGTATGTAATCCATCGCCTTCCGCTTTTCGATTGAATTAGCTTCGGATGGATTCTCCAATGTTTGTGCTATCTTCTTTATCCATTCGGCCATTTTTGTTTCAGCCAAACGTATTTCCAAATTTCCTGCTATCGGCATTAGCCGATAGCTCGATCTCCTATTAGAATCTAGTTGGATCAGTATCTAGCTGCATGTTGAGCCAATTTGTTAGCTAATTCGTTTTTCTCCCTTGGGATGTATTCGATGTAAACCTCGTCGAATTCTTCTAACAAACAAATTGCTTCTTCGTACAATCTGATTAGTTGAGAACTTTTGACCGAAAAATCTCCTAACAGCTTCTGAATAACTATTTGCGAATCTCCTCTGATTATGATAGCTCTTACTCCCTCTTCTATTAATCGTCGTAACCCCGAAATCAATGCTTTGTATTCGAGTTGGTTATTCGTAAAGGAGTTCGGTAGTTGCACGAAGTACTTGTATATCTTGCCCTCCGGCGTATGTAGAGTAAACCGTGCCCCAACTCCTGAAGCGGCTTTTGAACCATCGAACATCATTATCCATGGCTGTAGATATACAATTCCTATTTCGTCTATTTCTTCCGGCCGAACTTGGTCCCCGATTACATCGGATATTGGAAGTATTGCATGATCGGCCAAAAAATCGGCTACAACTTGACCTTTCATAGCCCTGAGTGGCTGATATTTCAAGTCGTACGCATTTAACTTCATGGCCCACTTGGCCATCCTTCGGCTACTGATTGGATCGTTCATCATAATTTTTACTATGTCAACCGAAGCTACCACTATCACTTGCCGTGGTTGAATATAGTATTCTAATTTCTGGCATACATGATAAAGACTTAAACACAATTTATGAATCGGCGAGTACCTTAATTCGGCGTCCCTAAGGATTCGGCTTAGATAGTAAATCGCCTGATCTCTTCCTTCATCGTCTTCTTGGGCCAACAACGCTCCAATAGACTCTTCGGCCGCTGTTATGTATAATTTCAACGGTTGGCCTAAAATTGGGGGGACCAACACTGGTGGATTCATCAAAGCTTTCTTCAATTGCTCAAAGGCCGTTTGTTGATCGATTCCCCATTTAAATTCCTCCTCTTTCTTCAACCTCAGTAAATCGGTTAGTGGTTTCGACTTCCCGGCCGCATTTGCTAGGAATTGTCTCAAGAAACCGATCTTCCCAAGGAATTTTTGCAGACTCTTCTTATCATGTGAAGGCCTAGCTTCTTGTATCGCTCTGGTCTTATTCGTATCAACTTCTATGCCTTTATTGTGTACCAAGAACCCTAGAAAATTCCCTGCTTGCACTCCAAAAGCGCACTTGGCTGGATTCATTTTGACTCCATGTAGCCTCATCCTTGTGAATACCCTTCGCAAATCGTCCAAGTGGCTCTCCATATCTTTGGATCTGACCATGACATCGTCGATATAGACTTCAACACATTCTCCTATTAGATCATGAAAGACATAATTCATGGCTCTTTGATAAGTAGCTCCTGCATTCTTCAACCCGAATGGCATTACCACCCATTCATATATTCCTATAGCCCCAGGGCACCGAAATGCAGTTTTATGGACATCTTCTTCGGCCATAAAGATTTGGTTGTATCCTGAATATCCATCCATAAATGATAGCATCCCCTGTTTTGCGGCCGAATCAATTAACAAATCGACAATAGGCATCATATATTCATCTTTAGGAGTGGCTATATTAAGATTTCTGAAATCAATACAAACTCTTAATTTCCCATTCTTCTTTATTATAGGAACAATATTTGACAACCACTCTACATATTTAGCTGGCCTCACGAATCCGGCTGCTAACAATTTTTCTATTTCTTCCTTTATTCTTGGGACTATTTCGGGTGCTGCCCTCCTGGCCGGCTGTTTATGCGGCCTAAACCCTTCTTTGATTGGTAATCTATGCTCCACAATCGATCGCTCCAATCCAGGCATTTCTGTATAGTCCCACGCGAAACAGTCCTTGAACTCGATTAACAGCTCCTTGAATCGGCTTGTCATCTGCTGATCTAAATTTGCACTCAGTGGGATCTCCCTCGGGTGCTTATCTGTGCCAACATTGACCATTTTCAAGGGGTCTTGAGCTTTGAAATCCGGTGTTCTTTTTGGAATTGCATCCATGAGTTCGCTCCATCCTGCTTTATTGTCTGAGGCTCCAAGTTCGGCCGATTCGAACTCGATCGCTTGTTTCGGTTGTGCATCCATCATTTACTTTCTTCATCAACTGGCCGTTCGTCGGCCTGATATCTGACTTCGAACCCCAAATCTGTCCAATCGCACTCGACAACCTGCGGGTACCGTTCCCCTACCACTGCTAGGAATGGTTGTATGGGCTTTCCGTATAATACCGCATCAATTCGGCCGGCTGAGCTGACTGAAAACGGGGGTTGATCTCCATCCACTTCTTCAACTGTGCCATCCTATTTCCAGAACCACACTTTCTGATGGAGTGTTGATGGCAAACATCGGGATGTATGTATCCAGCATCGGCCTAATAGGGCCGCATACGGGACTTCTGCATCTACAACAAAGAACATGGTCGGAATCGAGATTGTCCTGAACGTTACATCCACTAGAATACACCCTTCGGCCGCTGTTTGGGCTCCCACGAAACTCAATACTTTCATCCTTGTGGGGAGTAAGTCTTCCTTTGAGCGGCCTATCTTCGTCAATGTAGACAATGGCATGATATTGACGGTTGCTCCTCCGTCAATAAACATTCTTCTAAGTGGTCTCCCATTAACCCAACCTTTAACATACAAAGGTCTCACATGCTGAGACATCTTTGCAGTCGGAGGCAAAATCGTGCTTGGTTGAGCTTCGGGATCAAATGCCTCATATCCTTCTTCGACCACTTTCTCTATTTCGGCCTCTGGTTGAAATGCTTCTAGTTTGTCGAAGCAGAAATCTACTATGGGCTCTTCCTCGCCAAGTATTCTCCTTCCTTCTGACAAAAAACCACAGCTGGTTCAGAATCAGACCAATATTCCTCATTTGCCCCTGTGACCGTTGCTACCATATTCGCACTAGACCCAAAGTCGAACTTAAACTGCCCGATTGGAAGTGTATCCCTGTTCGGGACGATGGTTGTCTTTGGCTTCCATTCCCTAGTTCGGACTGGTCTAGGCTTCCACTCTTCTTTTGGTTTCGACTGCTCATTTTCGGCCTTTGGCTGGGTTGTTTTCGGCCGAAATTCAGTCTTATTTTTCAACCGATCTTGTTCTTCTTTCGGCTTCCTCTCTTCCTTCCCTTCGGCTGATTTCAATCGAGCCGAAAATACTCTGTCAAGGATCCTCCCTTCAGATGAAGAACAATCATCTGGGAATTCTCCTTCCATATGCATCATTTCATATTCTTCTTCCTCATATACGACAGCTGCTTTAAGCCGCTGCATTCTCTGCTTGAAAGTACGATAAGATCCCTTTCCCTTTGGAACCTTTTTCTCTTCTGCCCTCCAAGCTAAGTTCTCAAATCGGCGTTAGCCGAAATGCCTTTCCTTCGGGGAATTTTGAACCCACTGGCCTACCTGAGTATTCACTGGTGGCCACCTCAATCTCTTCATTTCAGGAGAGACAGCATCTTCAGGAACTGTGATCTGAATCACAGTCTTTCCATTTCGCTTATCGGCTGTCAGTTTCATCTCTGAATCCCAACCGTTAGTTATAATTTTCAATGTCGGCCTTTCATTTTCGCTTTTAGCCTCCGTCTTGTGAGATTTGTCCGATTGCTTAATCCACTCTTTAACTTCATATTCTCCCGATCGGTCAAAGACGTCCGAAACCTTCTCCTTCCCTTTCTGTGGGGATCCCAAACGTCTCCATACTCCTGTCTTCTTCTGGGCCGATGGCTGACTTCCTAGCCGATCATGCACAGAAGTTTTACTGGACGATGGTTGATCACCCAATCGATCATGTACAGATTTGTTCTGATCAGGATGCACCATTACCATATTCGCGACAGGGAACGTATTCTTATCGATTGCCATGAGCCGGTCCGGGAACTTCAGTTTCCCATCATCGACATGCTTTTGGATCAGCTTTCTAAAGTGTCCACAGACCGCTGTAGAATGAGTAGCCGATCCGTGGAATCTACACCACCCAGCTTCCAATTGTTCCTTGGTTGGTTGCGGATGATTCCCTTTGAACTCCAATAATCCATTCTTCTGGCAATAGTCGAATATTTCGTCCATCTGAGATAGATCGAAAGAATAAAGTCTTTGAGATTCGTCCCTGACCTCTCATTCTTTCTCCTTGCCTCTGACTGGCCGAAGAGCTGGACAAGTCATCGGTTTCTTAATGACTAATTCAGCCCTTGCTACTTCGGCTAAGGCAGGAATGTCGTCTGCATTATATTCTTCCTCAATTTCCATCTATCCAGCGACTCTGCAAACGAAGCGGCTGACTGGATAGGTTGCGATCTACCACTTTGACTTCGGCTTGATTTGAAAGCCGCTTGTTCCGCCAAATAAGTCTCCATTCTTATGGCTTCGGCCGTTAATTCGGCCACAGTCCTGGGTCTTGTAACCATCAATCTATCCTTGATGGCAAACTTCAGGTTCTGCTTCAAAATTTGAATATATTCATGCTCTGGCAGCATTGTCTTCATTTGAGCCTTCACTGCATAAAATCTTTCAATAAACTCAGTAACTGATTCGGTCGCCTTCTGCTTGGTTGATGTCAGGTCAACCACCGATACTTCCGGACTGGTATTATAGAATCGGTCATGGAATAACCGCTCCATTTCGGCCCACGTGTTAACCGATCCGGCTGGTAAATTAATTTACCACTCGAACGCTGAACCTGTTAACGATAAACTGAATAGTATCAGCTTATGAAAATCATTTAGGGCTATTCTGGTGCATTGCGCTGTGAATCGGCCAATATGCTCAATCATAGAACGGCCGACTTCTCCAGAGAACGTATTGAAATCGGGCACCTTCACTCCTCTAGGCAGTGGATACTGCTCCTCAATATAATCTGGATAAGGTTTCCTATACATCGGTCTATTCTCCTGGCCGATAAGATTCCCAAATTGTGTACGGATGATGTCAGCAATAAGCTCTCTATCAACCAGTTGTGGCGGATTCAGCTGCTGTGGTGCATATTGCTGTTGTACCACTGGAGCAGGCGGTTGCACCGCTGGTTGATGCGGTTGATTCTATTACTGATCGTACCTTTGCTGGGGAGGGACAAAAGGTCGTGGTCCCTGCCCTCCTGGCGGCCGATAGGCCTGCTGTTGAAAGTTGTGCGGATTTTGCATTGCAGGTGGCGGATTCTGCACCATTGGTGCGTGCTGCGTTCCCATCGGATACATATTTCTTGCCAATTCGGCTCAGAACATCGCTGGTATCGCTGCCAGGATATTGCCTTCTATCTGCCGGACCAAACTGGTAACCGCCGCTTCTACCATAAATTGGACCTGATCTCGGAATCGCGGGGTTAAATTGTCGTTCGAAAACTCCTGATTGTGGAAGTTTGATGGTCCGGGGAATCCTGGGGGGAATTCTCCAGTTTCTGCTGTGCGTTCTTCCTGAATCGGCGGCAAATCAGTCCTCGCCGCCGTGTTGATTGCTGGAGTTGCTTGTGTCTCAAATGCCATTTCTGGTCCCACTGGGCGTGCCACTGTTTGGCCTGGGGTCAAGCCAAGGACCTTTTTCTCCTCTAGGGAGGCTACCGGAAAAGGATCAAACCGGTTACGGGTCCAGATTAATGATAATGCGCCCAAACTTGACTGAATTACACTCAAAATTGACTCTTTCAAATTGAAATGGCAACAAGATACAAGGGGGAATCTACCCGTTGTTAAGAAACAACGGCGAATTCAACGAGAAAATGGAACCAAACTGCCGATTGTTAAGGAACAACGGCGGACTTGGAAGTAAGTAATCGCTATGAGCTAACTAGATTCTAGGAAAGCAAGGTAAAGGAAAGCAGTAAAGGAAAAACAGTAAAGATACAAAAGAATTAAACTTGATAAAGGAATTTGGGGGTTGGATTGATCTCTCTGTTTCTGTGCCTGGCATCCCCTATTTATAGCCGGAGCTGAAATAACCGCTCTCCGGCCGATTCCTTTAAGCCGAATTCTGTCTTCTTCTTATCGGTTGATTTGATTTCGGCCGCCTTGGTATCATTTCGGCCGAAATCTCCTGCCTCTTGGAACGTTCCTCCATTTGGTTTCTTGGATTGTTCGGTCCTATTGATTCTGGACTTACTCTTTCTCTTGGCCCATGTTTTTATGGCCAATTCTTTCTCTCACGGCCCACTATTCCTTGTGGCCCCAACAGTCGCCAGCCAAATTTTGTTGCCTCAGGCACTAGGCTGTGAACCTGCTGGGAAACTTTTTGAGTGATATTCTTCTCGAAGTCTATGTATTGTCTACAGAGGAGTTCAATTACGACAAGCAAATGCTAGCTAGGTTTTTGTACTTATACTAACCGAAAAGTACAATATAATTACAAACAAAACAAACACGTGGGTTGATAGGTATCTAGAGATTGTCATCAAAAGAGGTTCGTTCACTACAACATTGTGTATATGTATCAATTTTGCTTCTTGTATTTTCAATGAGTGAGAATTGATCAATTAGATTAGAGTATGTTGGGATAAGTTTTTGATAGAGTCAATGCATCTGCTTCCAGCAAAAGCAGAAGCACATATGCAAAAACAAAACAGCTAACTTAGGTTGACTAGTATAAGGCTGTGACGGTATAAACAACAAAACAATATCTCGTTTACTTCCATCGTATGCCTTGGAAACATGGATAATTTAAATAATATTTTGTTAAACTCAACATCCATAACACAAATCATATAAAGGGCCCAAATCATAAAAAAATGTGTTAGTAAAGCCCAAATACATATCTAGGCTCAAATCATATAAAGGGTCTAATAATTAGGCTTGGACGGAAAAAGACAACACATGACCAGTCCATGGATCCCGCGGAAGCCATCCCGAGCAAGCCACTTACCTAAATAAAGGCGCAACAAGAAGACAGTGAGATCAGGCACTTAAACTGCCTGAGCATCACGAGCCGAGGATAAAGATTCCGAAACGCTGCAAGATAACGTTATCCCGAGCAAAGAGGCATCCTCATCTTCGAAGAAGGCATATCCGCGCCAAACTGAATAAAGGCGGGAGGAGACCAGTGTTAGTTCAAATTTGTGTCTTTCCCAAAAAGGTGTCTTTTCGTAGGAAGGCACCTTCATCTTGTATAAATAGGCAAATCTAACGCTGTAAAAAGGGTTCCAACACCACCCAAAATTTAATACAATGTCTACTTTATTTTTCTGTACGTTACTTTTATTTATCGCTTTTTTTAATGCCTTTTCGTATTTTCTTTTCCTTTAATTTTTACGCGATGCTCTAGTTTGTAGCAGTCTTTGGGATAGTCTTCATCCCGTTTTCTGTCTTGAAAGCATCGTCTAGAGGATTAAGCGTTACTCTGGAATTGCAGTAACAAGTTGGCGACCACAGTGGGACACAAAACTCATCAAAGCAATTTAGGATCTCCATTGTATATTCTTCGCAGCCGCAAGGTTCGCAAGAAAATTACGAGAAGCCAAGTGAAACGTTTGAGAGAACTCCAAGAGAAATCAAATGAAATGGTTGGTACTGGTGATCTAACCCTTCGTACAACTACGACAGGGACAGAGAATACGTCCGTTGCTCATCCCGAAGGACAACAAGCGACGACCTCTGGGTCATCGAACACGCTAATACACTCCTTAGATGAGGTCATATTCGAAAGGGTAACCACGATAGTGGAAAACAATGTCGCAAGACGACTGGAGGTAGCGTTGAAAGTGCCTGTTGGAATCCCGAGTCTCATAGAAACAACGTCAACACTCCAGCCTCGCCCTAATAATGCCCAACCAAGGAAAATTTTATTACCAAGGGCCAAACTATCCCTGGTACCACTATCCTCTGGATTACCTACGACTTACACGGCTTCTCCAAAGATGGAAACCATGGCGGAATCCCCAATTCCATACAGGAAATTCCTCAGATTCTCATCCTGATGAATGACCAAACGGGTGGAAACGGAGTGAGTTCACTCCAAAACCAAGGACAAAACAGTCCCGGTTAGGTTGCCTGAATTTAGGGCACCAGGGGGATTTCATAATGCTAACCAAGTCAATATAGCACGGGGGCAATGCCACCACCGCGAATCTTCGGCGGGAATATTTCCCGGGACAATAATGGCGGGTAGGAAGGATTCCATAATCCACCCTTTCGCCAAGAGAATTGGAAGTCCAAGGACGAAATCATGTTCCCCCGATGAACCTTCCTCCTCCACCACCGTTGGTACCAGGCCAACCAGAGCCACAACAGTTGCATATGGGAGAAGAACATCTAGCAACGATGTTGCGAATGTTAGGAGGACAATCCACCCCATGTGTACGAGGACAATCCTATGCCACATGGTGCACGAATACTTGACTTCTCCAAGTTCTCAGGAGAAGACGAAACATCCACAATGGAGCATATCGGCCGCTTCATACCAAATTAGGGGAATTAGCCAGGAATCAGTTCCATCGGATGCAGTTATTCCCTTCCTTGTTAACAAAGATTGCCTTCTCATGGTTTATTGGCCTGCCCCAGGCGAATTTGCCACATGGAAGCAGTTAGAGGAAGCGTTTCATTCTAGGTTCAATAATCCGCAAGTTGATATTTTGTAAACCAAACAAAAGGACAATAAACCAAGTTCATTGAGCAGTTACGACAGCAAAAAGGAAAATATGACCACTATTTCCGAAAAGGAAATAACTAACATAGTGGTTAAGAACATGAAACTTCCTTTAAAAAAGAAATTGACCCCTTTGCATATTGATGACTTGGCAACCCCATCGTCCAAAGCGATAAGAGTCGAGTCTCTCTTTAAAGAGACACATGAATCAAAAGGAAGAGGGGATAGAAAGAAAAAGTCGTACCAAGTTGTTACCATGCATGTGGACGGCGACAATTATCTTGATGAAGCCTGCAATCAAGAGGCTGAACTGGCAGATCAAATGACTGCTGAACTAGTCCGAGGCAAATGTTTTATTTGCACCAAATTGAAACCAAAGGCCGCACAACCTATGAAGAATAAATATGCCAAACCAATGGCAGAAGAGTATTTCTGCTTTGATGTGTCCAAGACCGAAAATATCTTCGACGCACTCTAGAGAAGCATCCAATCCGACTTCCTCCAGGCCAGAAATTGGCCATGAAAGAAGAAATTAACGGGTGGACGTACTGTAAGTGGCACAACATGTTATCACAGAGTACGGAGTACCATGGGGATCGATTCACAACCTTTCCCTAATGCCACATGGCAGTAGCTTCCGCCAAGTTCCCGAAGAATCGTGGCTCTAAGCCAAATGTCAGAATGATAAAAAATATGATCCGGATGACGATCTACCGCCACGGCAACCAAAAGGTTCGCTTCATTGCATTCATGATGGACATGGACGATTGAAGGGGCGTGCAGGAAGATGACCAAGGGGAGGCCTATGTAGTGACCGAAGAAACCCTCACACATATAAGCGTGATCTAAAGCCAGAACTAAAGGTCATCCATAGACCCGTGGCTCAGACTTGGGTACAGCTCGATGGCACATACCAAGTTGAAGTCATGAATGGGGTAGCCATGTGGGGAATGCCTACTCGGAAACCTAATCCAAGACCAAAGAATACATGGACTCAGAACCAACCATCGCCAAAGCCTGATGTGGATCCTCGGTTTGCAGGGAGTACCAAGTCCCAAATCCAAAGAGCCAAATAAATGTACGCGGAAGAACACTCGGGAAAAGACCCGGAAGGACCAAGGGCCTACACCTATGTAGATTTGCGGTCTGGATGAGAAGGGTAAAGGAAAAATATCTGTGGATTCTTCTAAAACCTCATCTCTTAAACGCGCCATACCATTGGCGATTGTCCAAATAAAGACTGGGCCTGCTATATGCCGGTTCAAAGATAAGACATGAGAAGAGATCGAACGTGTGGAAGGTGAGGCATGGGAGACATTCTACGGGTTTGACTGCTACTATTGCGGAAAGATCAATAACTATCCTCCATTGAAAATGGACGAGTAACTCAAAGAAGAACTCCTTGCACTCGGTGACCAAATGGAAGAAGTTGCCATCTCAAACAGAGACGGAATATCCAGAGGTGATCAATCTACCAAGGATGGTCAACACACGAAGCCCACCGCAGGGCTTCAAAGTTACACCGAGGTGGCCTGTAAGTGGCCTACCACAAGTGGCTCGGGGCAAAGATGATGCTCCTAGACAGGTAAAGTTCACCAAGTTCCCCATAGAGATCCACCAAGTGGCTTGGGGGGGGGGGGGCACGAGTGCCAGCAACAGTCAACCCACAAAAGGGCAGACAACTGCAAGCAAGGCAGCCTAATCAACAAAGTCAGTCGCGGATAAATCCAAACAGCCAGCCGCAACCATGGCATGTATGGGACTCGTAATTCCCCAACCTTCTGAGGAACAGATGGCAAATAGCTGGGCAGAGCTCATCTACGACACCGAGATTGAGGAACATCCCGCATGGGTGTATCTCATCAAATCCGAAGCGTTCACCCAGATTTGATCCGAAGGATTTCCGAGTCACACATACGATCGTTTTCCCACCAATAAAGGGAATAGCTTCTCATATGAAACCACGTTACGTGCAAGCATATATAGAAGGCAAGAAAATCAGAAGGGTCTTTGTGGAAAATGTGGCAGTCTTCAATTGCATTCCACTGTATACATTGAAGAAGATTTGAAAGAAAATCTTTGACTTGGAGAAAACTAGCATGAAGATGGCGGGATTCTCGGGCAAGTCAACAACACCACTCGGGATGATAGTGGTCCAGTTGGAGGTAGGACCAAAGACTATGCCAACAGTCTTCTTCATACTCGATGCAGACACATCGTACGGTGCCCTGCTTGGAAGAGACTGGATTTATGCAGTGAGATGCATACCTTCAACCTTACATCAACCATTGATGCTTCGGGAAGAAGACCAAGTGATCTCGGTTGATGCGTCTCCAAGCCCATTCCAGGGGAGTGCAGAGCTTCAAGATGAGCCAATTAATTATACAAGAACATTCCCGCCTCTATCTTTGACCATCCCCTATGATAGGCCAGTTTCGGATGTCGCGATATACTGCCTCGGAAGCAATGCTTCCGACGTCTAGGCATTTCATGCCAAGGAAAGTAATGGCTTGTCATTTAGGCAACAAATTATGTATAAAAATTGTAGATATGTTGAATAAAATATATGCACATATTAAAAATTATTTGATAGAGTCAGGTTCTCTACCAAACAATGATTCAGACAATGACTTACAAAAGAATGACGATACCTTGGAGCTTTATAAGTGGCCAAAATTGCTGGAAAAGCATGAACACACGGCTTACTCGGAAGATCACTTGGTGGAATTTGACATTGGCTCAAAGGATCGCTCAAGGATCGTTTGGTTAAGTGGTCTATTAACAAAAGAACAACAGATGAAACTAACCGACCTTCTGAGAAAATACCAGACTTGCTTGGCATGGGACAATACAGAAAGGCCCGGATTAGATAGGATACGGTTGAACACAAACTTTGTGTGTGGAATATTTTCCAACACAACCCGTAGTGTAGAGTCCAAGTAATAAACCGGTGAAACCGGGTCAAATCCACAGGGAACAGGGAATTATCAATAATTTATCAAATTTAAGCAGCGAATAAAATTAAAATGCATGAATTGTTTGCTTATCTAAGATCCTAATAATTCAATTAATTAAAATAAAGTTATAAAAATTCCAACATAACGAATCAAGAAAGAATAATTAATTAATATGCCAGATGATGAATGGGGATCCCTAGATTTGTCAATTGTTGATAAACTTGCAAATTGCATAAAAAAATCCAATTTTTAATTAATTTAATGTCTACTTAGAATTATCATAATTTAGAAACCTCTCGGTTTTAAAGACATGCAACTCCTCCGGCTAATGATAATCCTAAATTTGGTTATAACATATTTGGCACTTTCTCAAGCTACAAATTATTAGAATTAATCTGCCAATTAATATTTATTTTAAGTATTTTTTAATCACCTAAACAATATAAAGCGCTAGTTTAGATCTCCTTTCGGTCTCACCAAACACACATAAGAATTGAATAGATTAACATTAATTGACGAAATTCATATGAACAAAAGCAAATATCAACAACGTCAAAATCTAGGTCTCCCCAAACGTTGGGTTTAGCCTAACATGATATCACAAGAACTAGAAATAATAGTAAAGGGAAACATAGTCTGCTGAAACATCTGGTAAAAGAATGCCAATGTAGGATTCCTTTTAGATCTTTAATGGGTTGCCTTCTTCTCCCTCTTCTCTTGATTCGGATGATGGATGAAAGAGATGTGTATAATGGTGGATGATTTTCTGGTAAACAATGAATGACAGAACTCTGACTAGGTCTGAAAATGTGCTATTTATACTCCGGGATGCGAAAATCTCGAACAACCAAAGATTGGGCCCCCTGCCCTGGGCTCGCGCGCGCTAATCACCACGCACCGCGTAAACTGCGCGTGGTGGTTCTCCATCGTTGCGTAGGTCGCGCGTTCGACTCCTCGTGCGGAACTTTTTCAACATTCAGTTCTCTTTTCGGATTTGTGGAGCTCCAATGACTTCTTCTAAGTTCCTTTGGCCTTTGACTTGCTAAAAACACCTAAAATCATGCAATCTCAACACAAAATACATTAAAACGCATAGATTCATGGAATGAGATCATAATTTAACATTTATACTCAAATTCATTGTTTCTAGCAAGAAATGCCACAATTTCCACCAATTAAATCCTTAGCTTATCAATTATACACAAGGAAATGTCGCACTTTGTGCACTATATCAACATCCTCACACTAAGTCTTATTGTCCCCGAACAAGGTAGAACTAAGACCTAGCAATATCAACACACATAATAGCCACCAAAATGTCCAAAATGGAAACTACAACCAATCACAGGCTCAAGCAAATATCAAAATCAAGTTCTCATTTGTCCCCTGAACACTATCACTTGGCACAACCCTCACAAAGGTTCACACAAGAAAATATATATAAGTGTATAAAGTGCTCTCATATGAACTGGGTAAAAATCACTCAATACCAAGGCAATGCAATTATCACTAAAAATTTGTAACACAATTACAAAATCACCACAAATAGAATTCATCACAAGGAATCAATAGGACTTAAAATAAGATTGTAACGGGGCTAAGGTCATTAGGTAGGAATATGGATAAATTGGGCTAACAAAAGTAGAACAAGTGCTCAATGCAACAATAATGATCCCAAATATCCAAACATGTAAACTCACACACCATTACATCGAAGTCACCAACCCGAACCATAGAATGAAGTAGTATGTGCCCCCAAATATCTCGTGGCTTTCAACAGTTCGATTTCACAATTTTGTTTAGAGGAATCACACTATCAGACATTGCAGACGGAACTTCAACTCTGATTTGTTCTTGACTTAGAGTGTAACTCTCTTTAGAGGAACAATTGTGCCATCTATATTTATCCACATTATTATTATTATTATTATTATTATTATTATTATTATTATTAGGCACTATACTACTTTTACTAAGCTCAACTCTTCCTCCAATCTTCACATAATTCCTCTTCTAAGGCTTCCCCAAAAATATTCCCGACTCCCCACTAAACATTGTGTCATTTGTTCCACATGTTCAAATTATGAAAGCTTAGAAATATGTGGCTAGTGATACATAGTGGCTCATCAAAGAAAATAGGCTAAAAGGCTCAGAGGGGCTTCCCTAAAGATAAATATGTCAGAGGTAGGAAGTGTTTAGGCCATGGGTTTCTAGGTGCCTATATCATATTTCTCACCAAAATTCCAGATGATAATCTCATGCATTATAATCACAAATAGATATATCTAAAAGTATGTCTGGTTCACACAATCAATATAAAATAAGCCCAAGAATTCTGACCCAAAGGCTTTTTGGTTGAACCTAATAGCTATGCAGTATGAGGGGACTCATCTAAACTCAATAAAACAATCTACTCTAACTAATTCTCGGTCAAGTTCAACTCCTAGAGAAAAATACAACTACTAGATGTGAAGTGCAGTGAGCAATGTATCATGAAACTGGGGTATCCCCCATCCTCACACTAAAGGTTGATATTGTCCTCAATGTTTAAACAATAAAGCTAAGACATTGACCATACCAGTGATACTACCTTAACCGACATGACATGACACGACACAAAAAAAAGGATAGGCAAGGATTATATGATATGTCAAAGTATAGAGATCTAGAATATTTGATTATATAACTCAGGCCTAAAAAGAAGAAATAGAAAGACTCAAAGAAAGAAAATAATAATAATAATAATAATAATAACAACAACAACAACAACAACAACAACAACAACAACAACAACAACAACAACAACAACAACAACAATAATAATAATAATAATAATAATAACCGGGTATCACTCGTTGGGCGGTGGAAACTGTAGACCATGAATCTATTGCAGTCCTTCAGCCCCTTTCTTTTCCAAGCCATTTGTCTACACTGATGCGATGACTACAAATAAAAATCACCACTTGAGTCAAAATAATCAAAACTAACAAAAATCAATTAATAACTAGAATTTAAAAAACACTCGGGTTGCCTCCCGGAAGCGCTGCATTTAACGTCGACGGCCGGACATCCTATGTAGCTGCTAAGTGATTCCTGCAGAATTGGCAGCAGAAAGTGTCATTCAATCCAAGAAATATGTGTGTTAGGATGAGATGATAGTTTATTCAATTTAATCTCAGATGGAGATCGAATTGATGGCAATAAAGTCCTAAGAATTGGTATAGAAGGAGCCAAAAGAGGAGAGGAAGACTCCGTGTCAGAATTCGCGAATGTTGAAACAGAACGATCGTCTGGTGAAGAGCGCGCGCAGCTCGCGCGGGGTTGCCCTACTATGCACGAAGGGCGCGCGACATCGTCAGTTGGCGCATCGGCTTCGCTCCCGAACTCCTTTCCCCGCGCTGTGTGCGATGTTGGTCTGCTTTTTGCACAAATTCGGCTTCCTAGGTGCATTCTTGACATCATATACACCATTTCAGATCTCATGAATTCCTCCTCTGGTTCCTGTAACCAATTACACTCCTCCAAGCAAACATCGTTAATTTTACTATCAAAGTCATCATGAACACAGTCAATTAAATTCACTCCAAAAGCATGGGAAGATTGTTTAAGCATATTGTTCACATTTAAAGTTACATTATCTTCTCCAATTCTCAAAGTTACCACTCCATCCTTATAACCAATTAATGCATGACAAGTAGCTAAGAATGGACTACCCAAAATCAGTGTTACCTCTCTATCATCATCCATGTCAAGTACTATGAAATCAACTGGCAAAATAAACTTGTCTACCTTTACCAACACATCCTCTAAAATACCAAAAGGTGATGAGAACGGTCCGCCAGTTGTAAAATCATCCTTGTTGGCTTTACTTCTCCAAGCCAAGTTTCTTGTACAGTGACATGGGCATCAAATTGATGCTAGCTCCCGAATCACACAGGACATCCTTGCAAACTTCTCCTCCAATCGTGCAAGGAATGGTGAACCTCCATGGATCCTTCATCTTCCTTGGTAATGGTTTCTCCATTAAAGCATTGCACTCCACTGAAATAGAAACCAAACCATGATCAAGTTTTCTCTTTCGAGTCACAATATCTTTAGAAATTTTGCATATTTAGGCATATTCATTAAAGCATCAACAAATGGAATATTAATTTCTAATTTGCTGAAAATTTTGCAAAACTTCTTGAAACTTTCATCCTCAGCAGACAACTGTGCAAGGCGTGGAATATTTTCCAACACAACCCGCATTGTACGGTCCAAGTAATAAATCGGTGAAACCGGGTCGAATCCACAAGGAACAGGGTATTGTCAATAATTTACCAAATTTAAGTGACAAATAAAATTAAAATGCATGAATTGTTTGTTTATCTAAGATTCTAATAATTTAATTCATTAAATTAAAGATATAAGAAATTCCAACACAAGGAATCAAGAAAGAAGAACAACTTAATATGCCAGATGATGAATGGGGATCCCTAGATCTTTCAATTGTTGACAAACTTGCAAATTGTATATAAAAATCTAATTTTTCATCAATTTAATGCCTACTTAGAATTATCACAATTTAGAAACCTCTCGGTTTTATAGACAAGCAACTCCTCCAGCTAGTGATTATCCTAAGTTTAGTTCTAACATATTCTGCACTTTCTCAAGCTACATATTATTAGAATTAATCTGCCAATTATTATTTGTTTAAGTATTTTTTAATCAGCTAAACAATATAAAACCCTAGTTTAGATCTCTTTTCGGTATCACTAAGGAGTGTGGAATATTTTCCAACACAATCCGCAGTGTACGATCCGAGTAATATCCTGTGAAACTAGGTCGGATCCTCAGGGAACAGTAAATTGCTATAATTTATTAAATTCAAGTAGCGAATAAATTATAATGCATGAATTGTTTGTTTATCTATAATCCTAAAATTGCAATTAATTAAAATAAGCAATAAAAATTCCAATTAACAAGCAAACAAAGAGAGTGGATTAATTGAGGGGATCCCTAGATTCTTCAATTGTTGACAAACTTGCAGAATGCATATAAAAATCCAATTTTTAATCAATTTAATGCCTACTTAGAACAACCACAATTTAGAAACCACTCGGTTTTAATGATATGCAATTCTTCAGGCTAGTGATTATCCTAACTTGGGTTCTAACAAATTTTGCACTTTCTCAAGCTACAAATTGTCATAATTAATGTGTTGAATTATGATTTGTTCAAGTATTTTTTAATCACCTAAATAATAGGAAGCCCTAGTTCGTTCTCCTTTTGGTCTCACCAAACACATATAAGAATTGAACACATTAACATTAAATTAACGAAACAAAAGCAAAATCAACAATATCCAAATCTAGGTCTCCCCAACATAGGGTTTAGCCTAACATAGTATCACAAGAACAAGGAATAATAAAGAAAGAAAGCATATTCTGGTGAAACATCTGAAGAAGGAACGCCACTTTAGGAATCTTTTCGGTTCTTCAAGGGATTTCCTTCGTCTCCTCTTCTCTCTTGTCCGGATGATGGCTGGAACAATATGTGAAAGTATGGATGAATTCTGGTAGAACAATGAATGACTAGAACCCTTATTAGGTCTAAAAAATTGCTATTTATGCTCCGGAACATGAAAACCTCGAAACAACATCAGATGGGCCACACATCGGGATCCGCGCGAGGACCACGCGGTGCCTCTGGCCGCGGCATCGAGTCGCCACTCGACTTTCTCGTGCGATCTCTCATCCTCAGTTTTCTTCTGTTCGGGTTTGTGGAGTCTCAATGGCTACTTCCAAGTTCCTCCGGCCTCTAGCTTGCTAAAAACACCTAAAATAATGTAATCTCAAACACAAATCATTGACACTCAAAATCATAGTTTCTAGCAATTAATATTACAATTTCCACAATAAAGTCACTAGCTTATCAATTAAACATAAGGAAATGTCAAAACATCCCCACACTAAGTCTTGTTCGTCCCCAAACAAGGTAGAGCTAAGACCTAGCAATGTCAACACACATAGCAGCCACCAAAATGTCTAAAAACTAAACTACAACCAATCACAGGCTCAAGCAGATATCAACATCAAGTTCTCTTTCGTCCCCTCATCACTAACACCACTACTCAGCTCAACCCTCACAAAGATTCACACAAGAAAAATGTATAAATATAGTTGTATGAATTGCTCTCATATGAACAGGGTAAAAATTCACTCATACCAAAGCAATGCAAGTATCACTATAAATTTTGTAACATAATAACATAATCACCACATTTAGGAATTGTCATAAGGAATCAATAGGTCTTTAAAATGGTTGTAACGGGGCTAGGGTCATGAGGTAGGAAACAATGGATAAAGAGGGCTAAAAAATATGGAACAAGTTCTTCAACTTCCAATGCTTTTCCAAAAATCATCCCACATACCCAAATAGGACAAATATGATACCCCCTAACATTGCATCAAACGCTCAAACGCTCAAATCAAACAAAAAATGTAGTAGTATGTGCCCAACATAAATTGTTTTTTTTTCTTTTTTTTTTCTTTTTTGTATGTGTGTGTGTGTGTGTGGCTTTACATAGCTTTACAGTTTTATTTAGAGGAATTTCAGTAAATGGAACTTCAACTCTTTTTGTTCTTAACTTAGAGTGTAAACTCTTTGTCAGCGGAACAACTGTGTAAGCAACATAAATCCACTTGCCTATAAATACGAATGGATTTTCAAAATGAAAGTCACCAGCAATTCGAAGCAACAACAAGTGTGAGAAGAAGGCCAACGTGCTAGTGAGAGAGTAGTGAGGGTATTGTGAGGGTATTGTGAGTGTAAGGAAGAGCTAAGTTTGTAAGCTATTATATCGTCGGAAGAAATTGTAAGTAAATTATTATTCTACGGGCTTTGTCGCTAGGATTAAATTTTTAAATGTCTAAATACCTTCGTGTTTTAATAATGTTAGTGTTTATTCATGCAATTTATTTATGCAGAGGTATTGCTCAATCATGTGTTTAAATGCTTTTGGAGCTAGGCCATGCATGTGAAAAATTAAATTTCAGTGTATGGCATGTGAATTATTGGATTGTTATTATGCGAGATATACCCCAGAGGTGGATATCTTCGTGAGATATTTCGTGGGTTATCCAAAGGATTCCCATGAACAGGATTGTGTTTGACCAAGGGTCTCACAGTCATTTTCTAGATCGCAAGGTAGGGCCATCTTTATGTACTCGTATTTTGACTTCGGTCATTATGAGGGCATGCTAGGTCCTATGAGATACCCCGGGTGTAGGCATCATAGTCGAGCTACATGTGGATTGAATGATTGCAATTGTTTTGACATGCCATTTACTGTTGAGTCGTAGTTAATTATTTTTGTCTAAAGGATAAAAATTTATTTACTCAGCCAGTGTGCTGATAAATGTTACTTAATCATTTTTTTTCAGGATTTGATAATTTTGAAGCTCATTAGCATCACAGGCACAGGAAGGGGAGTCAATATCATTTTACAGTGGTTATTTAAATTATGTTTTACTTTCAGTGAAGTTGTCATTTTAATAGTCGGTCGCCGTTAGTGTATTTTGTAAACTCTGAAATTTTGTCAAATTAAATATATTTTTAAATTTAGTTAATAGTTTAAATAATGTTCGTACTATTTTAAATAGCCTTAGCACTTTTAGTTATGTTAGCCGAGGCAAGGCCAAGGCGAGCTTAATTGGAAGTGTGGCGGTAACAACCCCACTTTCCTATTGGTAACTTTCGCTGTGATTTTTAAGATGGGAAAACAGGGGTGTTACAAGTTGGTATTAGAGCGCGAGTCAAAATATTTTAAAGTCTGAATAAATTTTTGAGTATAAATTTCATAAGAAATTTTTAAATATATATATGTGTGTGTGTGTGTGTGTCTTTTTAAAGAAAAATTGTGGGATGGGACACGATGCACTTGCATTAGGCACAACCCTTGTTGTTATTTATGATTGATGATGGCATTATGTTCATGATAATGGTCGATAATAACCATATTTCTAGGATAATGAAAGTAGTTCCGGAGCTAGTACACGAGATAATAAGAACATGTGATCTATCTCTTTGACTTACAAATCTCAGATAAATAAGTATTTATTAGGAATACTAAAAGAACTATTACTATGGTATGAAATATCTCTATTATTGGTCCGATGTACTGAAAAGTCCCTTGCAGATGAGCAATTGGGGAGTAAACGAAATTTTAGACGAAAGGAGTCAGTTGGAAACGGAGATTAGGTGCCTCAAGGGCGAATTACTACTAGAAAAGGATTTTATATCCTGGAATTGGGAAGAGATTTTCCGGAGAGACCAAGAAATAAAAGATTTAAAGGCCGTGCTCTCATACTATGAAGGACAGACTACTGAGCTAAAGATACGTTTGAGAGACGTAGAAAGCAATCTCGTAGGACTCCCCGTGCCGCCACCTTGTACGAAATGTGGAAGGCTGCATCTAACTTGGCGTTGCCCCGGAAAAGAAGAGTGCTTCCGTTGTGGAAGGAAGGGGCATATGTACAAGGATTGTTACACGAAGAACATTCAAGATTAGAGAGGATAAGTCAAAGAATAATATATTAGCTTAACTTGTACTTGTAAGCCAGTCTCGGAAGTTAGAATATTTGACTGGTAGTTTACAAGGAGTGTACTCTTGTTATTTTATAAAAGAAAACTAGTATTATTTGATTAACAAAAGCAATTAACAGATTGACTAACTGATGTTTCATAGGAACAACGACCGCCAACAATAGATAGAACAACTATTGCTCATTCTTGGAACAGTTGTTTAGAAGCAAGCTGAAGGAGGAGAACATCATACAGAAACACAAGGGGATTATATCGAGGCGGTTAATAAGTTCAACCTCCTCGATATAATAAACAAGAGGACCCATCTAAATTAGAAGGGTGGATTGAATCACTCCAGAAGCTACTCGATGCAGTAGAATGCCCTGAAGAACATAAGGTGGGAGTAGCTACTTTCTTCCTGACCGGAATAGCAAATACTTGGTGGAGGTCACAAAAAGATCGCCAGATTACTTGGGAAGAATTTCAAAACAGTCTGAGAGAATGATTTTATCCACTCAGCCTTAAAAATTCCAAGTATGAAGAGTTTGTTACTCTTCAACAGGGTAGTCGATCTGTGCAAGAGTACTATGCTAAGTTTACTGAGCTCTTAAGATTTGCTCCAGACTTGGTAGCAACAGATCAGACTAAGGCCCAGAAGTTTGTGCTTGGACTGAACAAGTACATTCGAAAGGCATTTGGTGGGAAACAATTTACAAGTTTACAAAAAGCTTACGATCGAGCTATGACCGTTGAAAAGGTGGAAGGATCAGAAAATAAAGGAGAAAGCTCAAGACAAGTCCCCCAGAATAAAGGAAAAGGGAAATTTGAGGAAACTAGAGATAACAGAGAAAGGAGAGATTTTCAGCAGAACAATAGGAGCAGGTTCCCCTATCCAAACCAGTATAGGGAGCCGGTACCCACTCCATGTAACCGATGCAACAAAAGGCATGCAACTCGTCAGTGTCCACAAGGTGAAGAATGTTACCGTTGTTGCATGACAGGTCACAGAGCCAGAAATTGTTGCCTGAGGCTTGATCCTAACAGACTTCGGCCTGACTTGCGAAAAGAGGACTATTGCCCAGAAATGCGAAGGCCGCAAAACCAACAAGGAATTCAAGGACAACATCCAACTTTCCCAATGAATCCAGGAGTAAACAATAGAGCTCCACAGAACCAGGGCAGACCTAACCAAGGTAGGTTGAACGTAGTCAATCAAGCTGACCTTCAAGATGGTGGTGACCTGGTTGAAGGTACTTTTGAAACTAAAGCTTCTAAAGTTCGTACTTTGTTTGATTCTGGAGCTACTTTTCAATCATATCTCGTAGAAAATTGCCCGAGTTGGGACTCGATAAACCCCAGGAAATAGGATTAGGAATTTCTTTATCTAACGGAGCAGTTATTAATTGCTCAACATGTTATGAGAAAGTTCCTATCCGTATTTGCGAAGTTGAATTCCCTGCTGATCTCATTGACTTCGAGTTATGAGATTTTGATGTTATCTTGGGAATGGACTGGCTCACAAAATATCAAGCCACCATCAAGTGTGCCCAACAGAAGATAACAATGTATGGGCCGAATAAACAACGACTTTCGTATTATATGGAGCCCAAAGGACCGACAACGAAGGTAGTTTCAGCGATGCAAGTGGCGACATTAGTAAGAAAAGGGAACCCCCTTTATCTTTGCTATGTCCATAATTTGTAAGCAGAGGAGGTGGATCTAAATGATATTCCAGTAGTGAGAGAATATCGGATGTATTTCCTGCAGATATTTCAGGAATGCCACCTAAACGTGAGATAGAATTCACGATTGACTTAGTTCCAGGTACGAAACCCATATCAAAAGCTCCATACCGAATGGCACCAGCTGAAATGAAGGAATTGAAGGAGCAACTTGAAAACCAGACTTTTTAGAGAAAGGATATATTCGCCCAAGTCCATCTCCTTGGGGAGCACCTGTACTATTTGTACGAAAGAAGGATGGTGGAATGAGACTTTGTGCTGATTACTGAGGCCTCAATCAAGTGATGGTGAAAAATAAATACCAGTTGCCACGAATTGATGACTTATTTGACCAACTCAAAGGAGCCAGAGTCTTTTCGAAGATTGATTTGAGGTCTGGATATCATCAGCTTAGGATAGCTGAGCAGAATATCCCAAAGACGGCATATAGAACATGGTATGGTCATTATGAGCTTACCGTGATGTCGTTTGGCTTAACCAATGCTCCAACAATATTTATGGCTTTGATGAATAATTTTTTCTGAGAATTATTAGACAAATGTGTAGTTATGTTCAGTGACAATATATTGGTTTACTCCAAGAATGAGGGAGAACACAAACAACATCTACACCAAGTTCTGCAAACATTGAGAAGCCATCAATTGTATGCCAAATTGTCTAAGTGTGACTTTTGGTTAAACAAGGTTGCATTCCTCGGTCACATCGTCTCTGCCGATGGAATATCAGTTGACACTGCTAAAGTAGCCGCGGTAAAGGATTGGCCTGTACCAACCTCTCAAACCGAAATAAGAAGTTTCCTTGGTTTGGCAGGCTACTACCGGAGATTTGTCAAAGATTTCTCAAAAATTGCGAGACCATTAACACAAAATTTGAAGAAGGGATCAAAGGTTATATGGACACCCGAATGCGAAGCTGCATTTCAGACCTTAAAGGAAATACTAACAACGGCACCAGTTCTAACCTTACCCAATGGAAAGATGATTTTGAAATCTATAGTGATGCTTCCAAATTTGGGCTAGGATGCGTGTTAATGCAAAAAGGAAAAGTTATAGCCTATGCATCTCGACAGATAAGGCCAAACGAGGAAAATTATCCAACTCATGACCTGGAGTTAGCTGCAGTTGTCTTCGCTCTAAAGATATGGAGACATTACTTGTACGGACGAAAGTGTCAGATATACACAGACAATAAAAGTCTAAAGTATATCTATACTAAAAAAGAGCTCAACATGCGCCAGAGATGATGGTTAGAACTAATGAAGGACTACGACTTAGGCATCACATATCACGAGGGAAAAGCTAATAAAGTGGTTGATGCAAAGTCGAAAGTCAAAACATCTGGGTAATGCAAGAATCTTTCCGCACGAGTTATATAAGGAATTGGCACGATTTGGCATTGAGTTGGTATACCAAGGTACGCCTACTCAACGAATCAACGCCATCACAATCCCACCAACCATTTTTGACGAAATCAGAGAAAGGCAGTCCGGTGACGTCAAATTCTAAAGGATCAAAATAAAGATAGCTCAAGTTGAAGCCTTAGACTTTCAAATTCATGAAGACGGTAGTATCCGATTTAAGGGTCGTTGGTGCGTACCAAAAGCATGCGAGGACCTCAAGAGACGTATCCTCGAAAAGGGCCATGAAACTCCTTATTCTGTACACTCTGGAGGAGACAAGTTGTACAAAGAATTACGAAAGATCTTTTGGTGGCCTAGAATGAAACGAGAGGTAGCAGAATTCGTGGAAAAGTGTCTAACATGTCAAAAGGTCAAAGCCGAGCGGAAGAAACCCCTTGGATTGGTAAAACCACTAGAAGTTCCAGAATGGAAATAGGATAGTATTTCCATGGACTTCGTCTCAGGTTTGCCAAAGACGCCCAAAGGAAACGATAAGATATGGGTCATTGTTGATAGATTGACAAAGGCAGCTATATTCATACCCATGAAAGAAACCTAGAATATGGATCAGATAGCCAAGGCCTATATCGAGAATGTCGTAAGGAGGCATGGGATTCCTCAAGACATTGTTTCAGACCGAGACCGTCTATTCATCTCGAATTTCTGGACTAAGTTACAAGAAGCCTTTGGTACTAAAATAAAGATGAGCACCGCATTTCACCCAACAATAGATGGACAAACTGAAAGAACCATGCAGACTCTTGAAGACATGCTGGGAGCTTGCGCTTTAGAATTTCAAGGGAGTTGGGAAAATCACCTACCGCTAGTTGAATTTAGCTATAAAATAGTTATCATGCTAGTATTGGTATGGCCCCATTTGAAGCATTATATGGTAGGAAATGTCGAAGTCCACTATGCTGGACTAAGGGCGAGATTCCAATCCCTGTTTGAACACAACTAATTGAGGAAACAAAGCGTGTTATTGAGCAAGTCCAACTCAAGATGAGAGTCACCCAAGATCGACGAAAGGCGTATGCCGACCAAAGAAGGCAAGAAGGAGGCTACGAAATAGGTGACAAGGTGTTACTAAAAGTATCCCCTATGAAAGGAGTGATGCGTTTTGGTAAACGTGGTAAGCTAAGTCCTCGTTATATTGGACCATTCGATATCATTGCCAAAGTTGGTACATTGGCGTATCGACTTAACTTACCCGAAGAGTTATCTCGAATTCATGATGCATTCCACGTATCACAGCTTAAGAAATATCATCATGACCTTCAGAGATTAATCCCATCAGAGGTAATTGAATTAGATGATGACCTTACTTATGAAGAGAGACCAGTTAAAATCCTAGATACTAAAGAACGAGCCACGGGGCGTATAGTCGTCCGCATGGTTAAGGTCCAATGGTCAAACCAAGACGAGAATGATGCCACTTGGGAAATTGAGGCAGAAATGCAAACCAAGTATCCAGAGCTATTTCTTGAGACAGATACAACTATGGAGACATAGCTGTGAAAACAAGTGGGGGAGGTGATTCTGTAACCCTGCCCAATACAAAAAAGTTTAATAATGTGCTAACCTTATTGTTAGTCTTCCAATAGTTTATTTGAGTAAACTTCAAGGACGAAGTTGTTTTTAAGGAGGGTAGATTGTAATACCCCGAAATTTACCTATGTTATTTGAAAGAAATAATTTAGTTGATTTAAGAAATATATTTTCCAAGGGTAAGTATTTGACAATAGTAATAGTCAGATACTCCCTCTGTCCCATTCCAAATGTCCTACTTACTATTTTTGGATGTCCCATTACAAATGTTTTCTTTCTATAAATAGAAATAATTTTCCCCTCTAACAACTATGTGGACCCCACCATATACTCACAAACCAACTCCACCTTAATTCTCGTGCCCAACAGTAACAAGACACTTGGGGTGGGACGGAGGGAGTATTATTTAGCAACCTTTATATTAACTATAGTTAATTTTATTACTTAACATAAAATAGTCAATACCTTATTGGTAGTAATATCAGACTTCAATAGAGTTCAAACCCATAGTTTATAATAGAGTTTTACTAAAATGCGATAATAAATAATTTTACTGCAATTAAGCTAAAGAAATAAATACAGATCGAGAACGTTATATATGTGCAATGACGATAGGAATGTAAACAATTGAGATGATTACTACAAGATATATCATAATCATTAAAACAATAATAGAATACTCATTCCAATTACTTAATGAAATAGGTGGACTGCATGGACGAATATGACATGCATAATATGTGATTTGCAACCTAGATAACAATAAAATAATAACAAATAATATGGATACGTAAATGTTGTAGCAGAATAGAGTTGGGGTAGTAGGATTAAGGGAAATAATACTAATAATAATGATGAGTAGTAATTAAAATACTAGAAGATTACTCTTCCAGGACATATTTTCTAAGAAGCTGCCAAGTATTATAGTACGGAATCATTATTCAGCAAATGAATTTGAGTACGTGTAGGATAAAGGTTGTACTGCTTATACGTGGGAAATGGTTAGTACCAAAGTTGGACATGGATGCCTACGTGCTCTTCCATGCAGATCTCCACCAAGGAAACCCTATACTATAGCTGATATTAGTCAGCAAATCTACCTAAAGTTTACAATAAAAAATTTAGTGTATGTGCAATCCTTGCCTATAAATACGAATGGATTTTCAAAATGAAAGTCACCAGCAATTCGAAGCAACAAGTGTGAGAAGAAGGCTAACGTGCTAGTGAGAGAGTAGTGAGGGTATTGTGAGTGTAAGGAAGAGCTAAGTTTATAAGTTATTATATCGTCGGAAGAAATTGTTAGTAAATTTTTATTCTACGGGCTTTGTCGTAGGATTAAATTTTTGCATGTCTAAATACCTTCGTGAATAATGTTAGGGTTTATTCATGCAATTTATTTATGCAGAGGTATTGCTCAATCATGTGTTTAAATGCTTTTGGGGCTAGGCCATGCATGTGAAAAATTAAATTTCAGTTTATGGCATGTGAATTATTGGATTTTTATTATGCGAGATATACCCCAGAGGTGGATATCTTCGTGAGATATTTCGTGGGTTATCCAAAGGATTCCTATGAACAGGATTGTGTTTGACCAAGGGTCTCACAGTCATTTTCTAGATCGCAAGGTAGGGCCATCTTTGTGTACTCATATTTTCACTTCGGTCATTATGAGGGCATGCTAGGTCCTATGAGATACCCCGGGTGTAGGCATCATAGTCGAGCTACATGTGGATTGAATGATTGCAATTGTTTTGACATGCCATTTACTGTTGAGTCGTAGTTAATTATTTTTGTCCAAGGGATAAAAATTTATTTACTCAACCGATGTGCTGATAAATGTTACTTAATCATTTTTTTTCAGGATTTGATAATTTTGAAGCTCATTAGCATCAGGGCACGGGCAGGGGAGTCAATATCATTTTACAGTGGTTATTTAAATTATGTTTTACTTTCAGTAAAGTTGTCGTTTTAATAGTCGGTCGCAGTTAGTGTATTTTGTAAACTCTGAAACTTTGCCAAATTAAATATATTTTTAAATTTAGTTAATAGTTTAAATAATGTTCGTACTATTTTAAATAGCCTTAGCACTTTTAGTTAAGTTAGCCGAGGCAAGGCCAATGCGAGCTTAATTGGAAGTGTGGCGGTAACAACCCCACTTTCCTATTGGTAACTTCCGCTGTGATTTTTAAGATGGGAAAATGGGGGTATTACATCCATCCTGGCATCCAAGGCTGCGAAACCAGCATCCATCCCGAGCCACATCTCATGCATCATCTGAAATATCTGCGTCGTCTCCTGGACCTGTGGCGGAACTGTTTGAGGTGGTGGTGGATGTGCCGGAGGGATCTCCAAAATCAAACCACCGTCGACTGGCTTCGGTCGAATCACTGCTCGAGGTAATCCACGTCGCAAGGCGGCGCGCCTAGTGTTGTAGCCCGGAATAGTGTAATATCCGCCCGACTCTACCTCATAAGGGTTTGTCTCCGGTGTAGTACGGATCCCCTGTGCCGCACAAAAACCGCAGATGAGGTGGAAATGTGTGATCAACCTACTGCCTCGGCCTCGTCTCATACTCCTCAAGTTATCCTCAATATAAGCTCCCACATTCACTCTACCGCCTCGGGCGATAAAGTGAATGGTCTGGTATACGTGGTCCAATACAATGTGGCTCCGAGTTATGGGGTGGACACGTCCTAAGCATATCTATGTGAGGGTACGCCAGGGAGTGTCCATCGTCGTCAATCGCAGCTCATAATCGTGATCGTGTCGTGGTGGTACCTCGGTGCATAATGCATTCCACGTAGGTGGTGGTCCTCGACCCTCGGGCTGTGGCCGTAACTCGCCCTCGTTGGGCAGGGCAAAATATAAGTTGATCGCTCGAGCACTGAAATCAAGGTAACGACCTTGAACCCAGACGCGAGACAGATCATCATGCTCCCCCAGACCGCCAATGTTGGCGAGAACCTCCATGGCTAAATAACCTGAGGCTATACCCTCAGGATGGCGTGGAAGCTCAGTCCACTGGAGGTGATCCAATACTGTCCTGACTCTATCATCATCCATCATGTGGGGGTGGATGCCTCTCTCAGGAACATAAGCCAGGTTCCTGCGCAGCTCGTCAAAATAAAAATTCTGAGCGGCCATGGTCGCGAACCGATATCTGCCATGCTCGCGGACGCTCCTCATCTGGAAGATCCTTGAGCCTCGGACCCCGCTCCTCCTCCTCATCAAACTCGCTCTCATCTACATCCGGCATCACTAGAGCAGCAGTACTAGAGCTAGCCCCATCACATCGTGTGGCCCATCTCTTGGGCCTCGGAGGGCACATGAGAGAGGCCAAAACAATCCACATAAAGAGTAACATCCTGCAAAAACGCCCAATATCAAATATAGAACTATAATCCTCACACTAGACATTAAGTAGGGACTACACAGAAAAGCATCAACATAGGCTTCCAACATGAAAAATCCATAAAAACATCAAGCCTAATAATCCATCATCCCAAGTAGAAGGTAATCCAAGCAAAGATCATGGCAAAACAAAATTGGACTTCATTGTGGCATTTCATCGAACATGCTATGTGCATATTTAAACTAAACTTCAAATTCAATTGCATCTTTGTCAATAATTCCCCAAAAATTCAAGAAATCATCAACTCAACAATCCAATATCACAATGTAGCATCAAGTAACATCAATCAATTAAAATTCATGCCTACATTGTCACTAAATTCGAAGTTCCTCATGTTCTTCCCAAAAATTCAAAATCTAGCAAGAAATCACCAAGAACATGTATACATTGTTGCACAAACATATTCAAATCAACAAATATATCATAAAGTACCACAATTATTCATCACTTTTGCACAAATCAAGCCTAAAACTAACAAATCCCCAAATTCTACCTAAACCCTAGTTTTCTATGTTCATCCCGAAATCAAACAATCCAAGGTATATAATATGAAATTAATGAATTATAGCAGTGGATTCATACCTTAATTGATGAAATTGAAAGAGAAATCAAGAGAAATTGGACTGAAGGTACTGAATTTGAGGGATGAGAGGCTGTTTCGAGCAAAAAGGGGGAAGATAAAATGAGGCTCGCGCACCCCGGTCTGCTCCGCGTCCGGATTTCTGCCCCTGATGCGCTCGAGCGGTCGCGGCGCGCGAATCGCTTCGCACCGCGCGACCCCCCTTTGTCGTTTTTTTTATATAAAAAAAATTAAAGAATAAATAAAAAAATAAAAACTATGATTTGTGCGAAAATTTACTCCAATCTTGCTTGTTGAATGAATTCCTACACCACTTATTCCTGCAAACCAAAAAAAATTTTACCAGTTAAAATAATACTAATAATACCAATAAAATAAAATAAAAAAATAAAAATAACTAAATAATTTTCAAAAACACTCGGGTTGCCTCTCGGAAGCGCTGCATGTAATGTCGACAGCCGGACATCCCTATAGCTCATCAATCAAGTATCCAAGCATCAATGGACCGACAAGCTAATTCCACGTAAGGCTTTAAACGGTGTCCACTCACAGTGAATTTCTTGCCTTCATCATCTAATTCAACTGCACCAGAAGGAAAAATTTTAGACACAATAAATGGTCCAGACCATTTAGAACGCAATTTACCTGGGAACAATCACAGTCGAGAATTAAATAACAACACTTTTTGCCCTTCAATGAATTGCTTGGCTCTCAACCTCCTATCATGAACCATCTTGATTCTATCATTGTAAGAATTTGAGGTCTCATAGGCCACAGCTCTCCAGTACTCCAACTCTAGCAATTGTTCTTGTCTCATTTCTCCTGCAGCTGCTAAATCAAAATTGACAAGCAGAGTAGCACAAAAGGCTTTGTGCTCGACTTCCACAGGTAAGTGACAACTTTTCCCCAAAATTATTTGAAATGATGACATATCTAGAGGGGTTTTGTAAGCAGTGCGATATGCCAAAGTGCATCATCCAATTTGCTTGCCCAATCCTTTCTTGTATGCTTGACAGTAGTCTCCAAAACATGCTTGAGCTCTCTATTACTCACTTCAACTTGTCCACAAGTTTGGGGATGATAAGGTGTAGCAATTATGTGCTTCAGCCCATACTTGACTAGAACCGCCTCCAACCACCTATTCTTGAAGTGTGTGCCACCATCACTGATAATAGCACGAGGTACTTCAAATCTAGTGAAAATATGCTTCTTCAGAAAAGCAATCACCCTCTTGGAATCATTGGTTGGCATGGCTAGGGCCTCCACCCACTTTGAAACATAATCCACTGCAACAAGGATGTATTGATTCCCACAGGATGGTGGAAAGAGACCCAAGAAATCTATACCCCAAACATCAAAGATTTCAACCTCTTGAATGTTCTTAAGGGGCATTTCATCTTTAGGTCCAATCCCACCAAGCCTTTGACACCTATCACATGCCTGCACAAAAGCACGAGCATCCTTGTAAATATTAGGCCAATAGAAACCGGATTGTAATACCTTAAATGCAGTTCTATTGGCTCCATGGTGTCCTCCAACTGGTGAAGAATGGCACTGTGCTAGGATATCCATTATTTCATTCTCATGAACACATTTCCTAAGCACTTGGTCTGAATAAAGCCTAAATAATTCTCCATCATCATAATGGTACATGTGCACATCCCTCATGAATTTCTTCATTTGATGTGGAGGGAGATGAGTAGGCACATAACCTGCAACCCAAAAATTAACCACATCAGCATACCAGGGATCAGGAGTATGAATAGAAAATAAATGTTCATCAGGAAAAGAATCAGAGATCTCCCAATTATGTTCCTCCTTCTCAGGCTTCATTCTGGATAGATAGATGTCTGCTACAAGATTTTCAGTGCCCTTTCTGTCAATGATCTCATAATCAAATTCTTGCAGAAGACAAGTCCATCTAATAAATCTTGCTTTGGCATTCTGCTTCTTTGCAGTCAGGCACTTGATAGAAGAATGATCAGTGTGGAGAAATGTTTTAGACCCTACCAAGTAAGATCTAAATTTCTCAAATGCAAAAACCACAGCCAAAAATTCATTTTCAGTGGTAGAATAATTCATTTGAGATCCATTCAGTGCCTTGGATGCATAATAAATTACATGCATCTTCCTATCCTTCTTCTGGCCCAAAACAGCTCCAACTGTATAATTACTGGCATCACACATCATATCAAAGGGCAAAGTCCAATCAGGAGCCTGAATAATAGGAGCTGTTGTCAGTCTCTTCTTCAATGTCTCGAAAGTTGTCATACATTTATCATAAAAAATAAA
Source organism: Hygrophila difformis (assembly GCA_030278955.1). Lineage (NCBI taxonomy): Eukaryota > Viridiplantae > Streptophyta > Magnoliopsida > Lamiales > Acanthaceae > Hygrophila > Hygrophila difformis. The sequence continues at coordinate 19,834,823 of JAOANR010000013.1, read as the reverse complement.
CGGGACATCTTTGCAAGTCAAATCACAAAGAGGCCTGGCAACGTCTGCAAACTTCTCAACAATTCTCCTATAAAATCCTGCATGTCCCAAGAATGCTCTCACACCTTTCACATCAACTGGGGGTGGTAACTTCTCAATCAGACTGATCTTAGATCTGTCCACCTCAATTCCATCTCCTGAGATCCCATGTCCCAAAACTATTCCCTCTCGAACCACAAAGTGACACTTCTCACAGTTTAGGACTAAGCTGGACTCCTTACACCTGCCCAGGACCAATTCCAAGTTCTGCAGACAACCTTCGAATGACTTCCCAAAAATTGAAAAATCATCCATGAAAATCTCTATAGCCTACTCCAATAAATCTGAGAAGATGGCCATCATACACCTCTAGAAAAGTAGCTGGGGCATTACACGAGCCAAATGCCATTATGCAATATGCATAAGTGCCATATGGACAGGTGAATGTCGTCTTCTCCTGATCCTCTGGAGCAATGGGTATCTGATTGTAGCCTGAATACCCATCCAGAAAGCAATAAAACTTGTGTCCAGTTATTCTTTCCAACATCTGATCCCAAACGGCAATAGGAAGTGGCCTTTTCTAGTAGCATTGTTCAATCTCATGTAGTCTATGCACACTCTCCACCCCGTCACTGGCCTAGATGCTATCAACTCACCATCCTCAGTTTCAGAAACTGTGATACCCCCCTTCTTAGGTACGACATGGATAGGACTCAACACTCACTGTCTGAAATAGCATAAATCATGCCTGCATCTAACAATTTTACTATCTCAGCTCTAACTACCTCTTGCATGTGTGGGTTCAGTCGCCTCTGCGGCTGTCTGAATACCGGCATGTCTGTCTCAAGCCTGATTTTATGCATACAAACATTAGGACTGATGCCCTTAATGTCTGCAATTGTCCATCCAATAGCCCGGATATGTCTTTTCAAAACCTCAGTCAATGCACCTTCCTGTTCGCCTGTGAGTCCTGCAGAAACAATAACAGGAAGTGTGTCTTTTAATCCAAGAAATAAATATTTAAGATGACTAGGTAATTCTTTCAATTTAATCTCGGGTGGGGATTGAATTGATGGCAATAAAGTTATGAGAATAGGTAAGGAATGAGCTAAAAGAGGTGAGGGGAATCCCTGTCAGAACTCGCCAAAACAGAATCGGACGACGCGTCCAGCACGTCTCGTGCGGTCGCGGCGCGGAAATCCTCCGCACCGCGGGAAGACCGCGCGGCCTCCTCTGGTCGCGCGTCAGCTTCGTCGTCGAACTCCGTTCCGCGCGATGACCGCGTGACTCTACTGTTCTGTGCTCGAATTTGGCTTCATGGGTGCAATTTTGACATCATATACACAATTTCAGCTCTCTTGAACTCCTCTTCATGTTCCTGCAACCAATTCTCACACTCTTCCCAAAATTCATCATCAATTTCACTATCATAGTCATCATAAACACAATCAATTAAATTCACTTCAAATGCATGAGAAGATTGTTTAAGCATATTGTTCATATTAAATGTCACTTTATCTTCTCCAATTCTAAGAGTTACCACTCCATTTTTATAATCAATTAAAGCATGACAAGTAGCTAAAAATGGGCTACCTAAAATCAGTGGTACTTCTCTATTCTCACCCATGTCAAGTACTACAAAATCATCTGACAAAATAAATTTATCTACCTTTACCAACAATCCTCTAAAATACCTAAATGTGATTTTTGAGAAAGGTCTGCTAGTTGCAAGATCATCCTTGTTGGTTTCACTTCTCCAAGTCCCAACTTCTTGTACAATGACATGGGTATTAAATTGATGCTGGCTCCAGAATCACATAGGGCATCCCTACACACTTCTCCTCCAATCGTGCAAGGGATGATGAACCGCCCCGGATCCTTCATCTTTTTTGGTAGTGGTTTCTCCATCAAAGCGTTGCACTCCCCTGAAATAGAAACCAAACCATTGTCAAGTTTGCGCTTCCTAGACACAATATCTTTAGGAAGTTTTGCATATTTAGGCATATTTAACAAAGCGTCAATAAATGGAATATAAATATCCAATTTGCCAAAAATCTCGCAAAACTTCTTGAAACTCTTATCCTCAGTAAATGACTGTGCTCGACGAGGAAAAGGCAACTTGGGCAGTTGAGTTTCCACATCCACTCTCTTCTTCTCCAGCTTCCTTTCTGCTTTATCTACTTGTGTCTCCTCAGGCTCCTCCTCATCAATCTGAAACTGTCTAGGCACAAGGTCCTTAATAGTGAGTCCAGATCTGGTAGTAATGGCTTGGCACCTTTCCCTTGGATTCAACTCAGTGTTGCTAGGCAATGCACCCGGGGCTCTTTGTGCTAACTGTGTAGCTAAATTCCCTACTTGTTGCTCCAAATTTCTCTGCCCAAATTTCTCTGCCCAGCTTTAATGTTAGCCAACTCAGCATCATTTCTAATCATGTAGTCCTCAGTGCGGGCTACAAAAGCATCAATCTTCTTTGTTGCTTGAGTTTGCTTATCCAAAATTTGTTGCAAAAGGGTCATGGTCGAATCAGCAGGTGGAATTATTGCTGGAACCGGTTTAGGCTGCTGTGGGTAGAAAGGCCTATTCTGCTGAAAGAAGCCTGGAGGTCCTTGCTGAAATGGCGGGTTGTTTGTATGTGGATTGATAGGCCTCCTTTGATTCTGCACATACTGAACATCCTGCACTCCTTCAAAAGCTTGATTTTCATATGCAATTGCAGTCGGGCATGTATGGGACTGATGAGGTCCTGCACAATACTGACATGCAACAGAGTGAATGGCCTGAACTGGCTAAATAGACTGCACAGACTTCCCTGGAACTGGTGCTATCACTTTGTTAATGGCTATCTCCATGCACCCCAGTCTGCCTACCACCATCGCTAGCTCATCCTTCACTTCCTTCAGTGCTCCCATCTCTCCTACCTTAGTAGGGATATTCCTCTCACAATTCCCCATAATTCCTCATCTTCTGCTAGGGCATCCAAAATCCTCCTACAATCCTCTGCAGTCCTATCCATAAAAGTTCCCCCAGATGTCCCATTTAGCCACTGCCTATCTCCAGGAGTCAAACCTTGATAGAATGCATACAGAATCTCCGGCTCAGACAACCCATATTGGGGACATGCTCTAATGTTCGCTCTCATCCGCTCCCATGCATCTATCATTGTCTCACTTCCTTTCTGCTTGAATGCCTTAATTTGATCCCTAAGCTTGATTACCATGGACGGTGGGAAGAACTTTGTCATAAACCTCTGCAACATGTCATCACAAGTATGAATTGAACCTGCAGGAATTGACTGAAACCATGCTTCAGCCCTATCCCTTAATGAAAAGGGAAACAGCTGCATCATGAGCTTCTCATGTGTCATTCCTGCAATGTTCACAGTACTGCATAGGTTCCTAAAATGGTACACGTAGATGTTAGGATTCTCCTGGATACTTCCTCCAAATTGTTTCTGTTGAACCATGGTCATGAAGGAAGGTGGGACGATGAAAGGTAAATTCGGTATAGGTCTCACTATCGGATCATTTATGATCTGACCAGCCGGTTGCATCTGCTGCCTGAGAGTCAAAACTGGTGGTCGGGGAGGATCCACACGGAGAGCTGGAAGATTATTCTGTGCACCCCCTGCCGGTTTCACGCTCACGCTCCTCTTCACCCCCGTTCATGGTGTTTTCTAATATTTTCGCAGCCCTAATTCTTCATTCGGTCCTAGCAATCTCTGGATCAAACTCGAATTCTGGTGGAAAACCTCTGGGCATAAACTAGAACCGGTTCTAACAAATTTTGCTCTTTCTCAAGCTACAAATTGTCAGAATAAATATGTTCAATTATGATTTGTTCAAGTATTTTTCAATCACCTAAACAATAGGAAGCCCTAGCAGTTCTCCTTTCGGTCTCACCAAACACATATAAGAATTGAACACATTAACATTAAATTAACGAAATTCATATAGCAAAAGTAAAATCAACAATATCCAAATCTAGGTCTCCCCAACATAGGGTTTAGCCTAACGTAGTATCACAAGAACAATGAATAATATAGAAAGAAAGCATATTCTGGTGAAACACCGGAAGAAGGAACGCCACTGTAGGAATCTTTTCGGTTCTTTAATGGATTTCCTTCGTCTCCTCTTCTCTTTTGTCCGGATGATGCCTGGAACAATGTGTGAAAGTATGGATGAATTCTAGTAGAACAATGAATGACTGGAACCCTAATTAGGTTTGAAAAATTGCTATTTATGCTCCGGAACACGAAAACCTCGAAACAACATCAGATGGGCCGCACAACGGGACCCACGTGCTGACGGCGCGCGAATCCACTCGCACCGTGCGAGGACCGCGCGGTGCCTCTGGCCGCGGTGTCGAGTCGCGGCTCGACTTTCTCGTGCGATCTCTCGTCCTCAGTTTCCTTCTGTTCGGGTTTGTGGAGTCTCAATGGCTACTTCCAAGTTCCTCCGGCCTCTAGCTTACTAAAACACCTAAAATAATGTAAATCTCAAATGCAAAACACATTAAAATATATAGAATCATGGAATGAGATCACAAATTCACATTGACACTCAAAATCATAGTTTCTAGCAATTAATATTACAATTTCCACCAATAAAGTCACTAGCTTATCAACTAAACATAAGGAAATGTCAACTTATTCATTATATCCACACACATAAGAATTGAACAGATTAACATTAATTGACGAAATTCATATGAACAAAAGCAAATATCAACAACGTCAAAATCTAGGTCTCCCTAAACATTGGGTTTAGCCTAACATGATATCACAAGAACTAGAATAATAGTAAAGGGAAACATATTCTGGTGAAACATCTGGTAAATGAACGCCAATGTATGATTCTTTTCAGATTTTCAATGGGTTACCACCTTCTCCCTTTTCTCTTGATTCGGATGATGGATGAAAGAGATGTGTATAATGGTGGGTGATTTTCTGGTAAACAATGAATGATAGACTAGGTCTGAAAACATGCTATTTTATACTTCGGGATACGAAAACCTCGAACAGCCAAAGAATAGGCCACCTGCCTTGGGCTCGCGCGTGACGCGCTCGCTAATCACCACGCGCCGCGCGAACTGTGCGCGGTGGTTCTCCATCATTGTGCAGGTCGCGCGTTCGATTCCTCGTACAGACCTTTTTTAGCATTCAGATCTCTTTTCGGATTTGTGGAGCTCCAATGACTTCTTCTAAGTCCATTTGTCCTTTCACTTGCTAAAAATAACTAATATCATGCAATCTCAATGCAAAATAAATTAAAACGCATAAAATAATGAAATGAGATCACAATTTAATATTTATACACAAATTCATTGTTTCTAGCAAGAAATGCCACAATTTCCACCCATTAAACACAAGGAAATGTCGCACTTTGTGCACTATATCAAACTTCCTATCAAGAAAGGCTTTAAACCTTTCAAGCAACCATCCAGAAGGTTTGATCCGAAATTATTACCAAAAATCACGGAAGAAATCCAGAAGTTATTAGAGGCCAAGTTCATCCGCCCGTGAATGTATGCGGAATGGCTATCTAATATTGTGCCCATGACAAAAAAAAGTGGAAAGATAAGGGTCTGCATTGATTTTCGTGACCTAAATCTAGCCACGCCCAATGACGAATATATCATGCCCATAGCAGACATGCTAGTTGACGCTGAAGCAGGGCATAAGATGTTATCTCTGGTGGACGGATACGCTGGGTACAACCAGATCTTCTTACTCGAAGAAGATGTACCCAAAACGGTCTTCAGATGCCCGAGTCCAATTGGAGTATACGAATGGGTAGTAATACTGTTCGGATTGAAAAACACAGGGGCCTTTTATCAAAGGCAATGGGCATGCTGTTCAATGACATGATTGGGGATCTTATGGAGGTCATTATCGATGATGTCATAGTCAAGTCTAAAGGATTTGAAGAACATCTGAAAACCCTAGAGAGGGCCTTTATCCATATGCAGTCCTACAATCTGAAAATGAACCCAAGCAAATGTGCTTTCGGAGTTTCTATCGTAAACTTATCGGGTTTTTAATTTATCAACGAGGAATAGAGGTTGATGCCAACAAAGCTAAGGTTATTATGGAAACACCTCTTTCTCGGACAGTAAAGGAAGTACAAAATTTGCTTGGGAAAGTGAATTTCCTTAGGCGCTTTGTAGCAGACGCTGCGGGTAAAATACAACCTATCACAAAGCTTCTTCATGGCGTAACAACCTTGCAAGTGCAATGGGGTAAACACCAACAACAAGCGTTTGATGAAATCAAGAGAGCATTGGTTAGCCCGTCAGTATGGTTCCCCCAAGATGAGACAAGAAGCTTAAGCTTTATGTGGCATATACTCGAGTCACGCCATCGGTCGTCTTCTCGCCCAAGACTGGGACGATGGTAAAGAATGAGTTGTCTACTGCCTAAATAAGACAGTGGCAGGACCCGAACTCAACTACTCCATCACAAAGAAGATATGCTACCCCTTAGTTTATGCATGCAAAAAGTTAGAACATTACATGTTACCTAGTGAAACCGAGGTCGTATCAAATTCGACCTTGTAAAGCTTATATTGAAAAGACTCACCCATAACGGTCGATTAATGGAATGGGCGCTAAACCTCGCACATTTTGCCCCAGTACACGTGTCAATCAAAGCCGTCAAGGAACAAATAATTGCGGATTTCTTGGTCGAACGACCAAATATGCTGGAAACTGAAGAACATAATAATGAGATGTGTGTCACAATACATCCATGGGTCATGTATTTCGACGGGTCAAGCACAAGCACCAAGTCAGGGGCTGGAGTCTACCTCCTCAGTCTGAATTAGAGGAAATAAAGATATTTCTTGAATTGAACCCTATGACCAATAATGCCGCCGAATACGAGGCCTTAATCCTTGGACTCAAGACAGTAGTCCTAAAGAAGGTGATCGGTCAAAATCCGGGGTGATTCTCAGTTGGTGCTCAACAAAGTAACAAGTACGTACCAATGCAGACATCCAGGCTTGTCAAGGTACCAAGAAAGTGGCATGGAAGTCGGAACGAGGACATTACTGATCCCAACTTTTCCCGAAGGCCCGGTATCAAAACAGCTGACGCAGAAGTTCGTGACCAGAATTGCGGAGCTGTTGGACCGGAGATTTGAAGAGGAGCTATCTCAAGCCAAAGCCGAGAACATGGGACTAAAGCTGCTGATCCAAATTGAAGACCCCGGACCCACTTCGATGGATCCAGGCATCCATCAGTAATCAAGAGCAGCCGGAATGTCGATCACCAGAAACTTGACCGGAGCCCCCACCGGAATTACTGCCGGAGATTGAACATTGAATAAACTTGTATTTGAGTTTCAACAAGTGCATGCATGCACGTGGAATAATTGAATAAGTGGAGAATGACATCATTACGACGTCAGCAGGTGTTTACGACCCTACGACGCTCTCCTCCTTGTATGACGCCAACCTTCCCCTATGAAGCCAACCTGTTCCGCGTCATACTCCTCGGACCGCGTCGTCTACCCTGCCAGCACCCTATGACGCAAACCTCCACCCTTGACGCCAGTCGTTCCACGTCATGGCCAATGACGCTATCCTTCCCTGTCTACGACGCCAATCTGGTTCCACGTCATGGCCCATGGTTTCGCGTCATCGTTTCGTCTAGCGTCATAACTCTGTCCGATTAGGGTTTTGCTTACTTGTTTAATTCATAGCTTTGTATGTTGAATCCTTTGTATTTTTGGATGACTATAAATAGGCCATCCTTGCCATTGTATCATTCAACCTTTGATGAATATAACAAATTTGAGTGATTGTTTCTCTTTGGTGTTGTCCGAGAGCTTCAAGGGTTCCCACATGAGTTTCCACATTTGTTGGATCCTCCTTTCGAGCTTGGAGATGTGCTCGATCGTATAGACACCATTAGGGTTATCGGAAGAGGGATTAGGAGGCACATCCGAGTGCATTCAAATCCAATTTTGAGTTTCCCAAGTTGGTAATCTCCCTTACCCATTTTTTTTTCTTCTTTGTTTTTGTTTTGTTTTGATAATCATATCCAATACCGATCCATGGCATATTTTCTGGTATCAGAGCCATTATTGGATTGATTATCCTTATTTTCATCTTTAAAATCAAAATCCCAAAAATTTCATGTTCTTCATTTTCCCTTTGGCCGAACATTGTTCCATCGAGTTTCTTGGTCTTTGATTGTTTGTTTTTGAGTTTTGATGGCATATTCGGTCTACCCATCCTCATACGAATCCATTGGAACCACTTTCATTGAAATCCGATCTCATTTGTAGAATTTAAGTTTTGGCCGAGAGCTTGTTCTTGGTTGGAGTTTAAATTTTTGCAAGTTTATTGTGTGTTTTGCAGTTTAATTTGGATATAATTGTGGTTTTCGAGCTTTAATCAGTATTATATGTGGCATTAATACATTGTTTGAGTGAATCCGAGTGTTTTGGGTTTTTCAAATTTCGGTTAAATATTCATATTGTTCTTGGGGGATAGCACGTGTTTGATCTAGATAGGTTTAGGGTTTTGTGGGTTTGAGTGTTAGTGCATCCAGGCATCGACAAGTGTCCACATCATTTAATTGGGGAACAAGTCTCCCACTACGACGCCAAAGGCAGAGCTGACGCCAAACAATTTCTATGACGTGATCCACGATTGCGTCATAACAACCCACGACGTCAAAAGGCGAAGGCAGGCAGAGACGACGCCAAACAATTCACGACGTGGACCCTCGGTCTCACGTCGTAGCACCCTTCCGCGTCATAAGGCGAAGCCATGCAAAAATTTTGAAGAATGACGCCAAACTAACACTTACGACGCCTTCGTTCCGCGTCATAACTTTCAAAAGAAGGCGAAAAAGCCGAGTTTGACGCCAAGCAGTCCTTCACGACGCCGAAGAGGTTCACGTCGTACTCGGAGTTCCGCGTCATAAACTCCAGAATTTTTCCAAACCCCGTCGTCCAATCAGAGGATGCCACATGTCCACTGTTTGTTTCCAAGAATATTCATTGTATTGCCATATTTGTAATTTGGACTCAGAACAATTGGACTGTAATAATTGGACTGTTATTATTTTTACTGTACGGTTTCGCCAAAGTAAATTACGAATAATCTATCGAGTTGAAGTTCCACCAGTGTTCGCACTTGACAGTGGAATTCCTCGAGAAATAAGTGCTCGCACTGTTCCGCTGATTTATTTTACAAACCAGCAGAGTTGAAGCTCCATCTGCAATTGCAGATAGTGGAGTTCCTCAGCAGTAATTTTTACCGGGTTGTTTTATCAGCTTGGTAATTGTTGCTATTGGGGGTGTGTGAGTGAGGCAGATATCTTTATTCCGAGCATTTATATTTGTGAGGTTTTACTTTACATTTCTAAATTGCGAGGAGTCCGGATATTTGCTACATAGCTGATTAACGCCATAAACTGCTACTTCCTCCGTCTCACTATTTTTGTTACGGACCCACCCAGCACGTATGCCGATACACATTTTTAACGGTTAATAACTTAAATTGTGTACAACGAAAAGTTATAAAAAGTTAATTGTCCAAAACTACAAGATTAGACGAATCTAACAAGATCTCACTTTACTATGTTTTTTCTTATATAGCTATGAAAAAAATTTGAATCAAAGTTAAACAGTGAATAGTGCCAAGAAACCATCCGTAACAAATATATTGAGACGGAGGTCGTATTTAATTCAAAGTGATCACTTCACACACAACTCTGAGCTTTTATTTGATAAAGTCGAACTGTGCAATCTGTTTCTTGCACTGAGCGTCAGTACTGTTTTCTCACCTCTGATAGTTGGTTGATCTATACGTTTGAGCACATTTCAGCTTGTCAGCTCCAACTGGTGAAGAAGTGGACTCCAGTGAGAGATACACATTTCGTGAGATCACTCTACAAATTTTTGTTTGTTTTCGCTAACCTCTTATACATATAGCTAGTTTCTTGTCTAATCATTATGGCAGGACGTACCGAGCCTACACTGCATGACATCATGGAAGCACTAAGGAATATAGAAGCAACCACTGCCAAGCAAACCGCTCTTGAGTCAATGCGCCAAACTGTAGATGCCAATGTTGCGAGCATAGCTGCCATGAATGAGCGTGTCAACGCGCTTGCCCGCACCATGAATGATGTTTCAAGTCGAGTCGCCATACCGGAACACGCTCTGAATTTGACTCCCGGAAGCACTAGCGGGATCCACCAATCCGTAATGGACGAGGCTGAAACTGCTATCGAGGAACAAGGATTGCACTTTGGAACATATGATCGGCGGCAAGTTATACTAGGTCCCCGGGCACCAGCCCCAACAACTCCACGGCCTCCCGTGCCCACAAATGTTCAGTTCCAACACCCTCCACCTGTACCGCCAGCACCAGCTGCAGCGATTCCTAGACCGCCACTGCATTAGCCGGTCCGACAGAGGTTAAATCTGGAACCTGTACCAGAACCTCAAGCTGAGGATGACTTCGGACATGGAGGCCAAGTGCCTGTCGAGCATAATAGAATGGAAGCTGACCTTTGAGGGATCAAGTTCACTATACCAGCGTTGAAAGGAACAAGCGATCCAGAAGAATTCATCGATTGGCGACAGTCCATTGAGTTAATCTATGACTGTCAACAGTATAATGAATTCACAAAGATCCAACTTGATGTGTGTGAGTTCAAAGACTACGCTTTACAATGGTGGCAAAAGCTTTAGCGTGACGGTCAGCGTGTGGGGCTGCCAGCTATTACTACCTGGGCTCAATTAATGCATGCTATGGAAAAGAGGTTTGTTCCTAGCAATTATTTTGATGAACTATATATGAAAGTTAATTTCTGTGTGCAGGGAAACAGGACTGCTGATGAATACTATAAGGAATTGGAACGCCTCATGATGAGAGCGCGGATCAATGAGGATGAACCGCTACTGATGGCAAGGTTCAAAAGAGGATTAAGAAGAGAGGTTCTAGCAGAAATCAAGCTAAGAGAGTACAATGGTTTAGAACATCTGGTTCAGCTAGCAGTTGAGATTGATCGACAAATAAGGGATAGACGAGTCAAGTCCACAATCATCTCCAACACCACCAAGTAATGGACAACAGATCAAATGAACAACCTCCGAAACCAACTGACAGATACGGGAAGCCCAATACACAGAAAGATGATAGGCCCAACCGGCCCAAAGCTTTCGAAATGGGCAAGGACTTCAAGGATAAAAACCGATACATGAAGGACGACCGAGACAAACCCAAGAGGGACGTCAAGGATGTCACCTGTTTCAAATGTGGTCAAATGGGCCATTATTCTCGAGATTGCCCGAAGAGAGAAAAGGCGAATGGTCATGATCGAATCAGGGATTTGGAGAGAGGTTGATCCTGAAGAAGAATATGAAGAAGCTGAGCAAGAAGAGCAGAATGAGGAAAATGATGATCAATATCCAGATGAAGGCGATCTGAGCTGTGTAGTCTTGGAAGGAAATGAGGAAGAGTATGTGACAAACTTCATCGTGATGAGAGCACTGAATGCAGACAAAGGAGAAGAGTCCACCAGCAGCTCACCTGAACAACGGGAGAATCTATGCCACTACCATTGTAAACTTAAAGGCAATGTTGCCTCATTAATTGTAGATAATGGTAGCTGTGTTAATGCTGTGAGTCTCTATACTGTGCGCAGGCTAGGTATACCCATGCAAGATCATGCGAAGCCGTATCATCTCCACTGGATGAATGAAAGTGGGACTGCCAAGGTGGCGAAACAGGCCAGGGTACCGGTGACCATTGGACCCTACTCCGAAGAAATCCTATGCGACGTAGTTCCCATGACGGCATGCTATATCTTATTGGGCCGACCATGGATGTATGACAAAAGAGCCATATACCGCGGCACAGAAAATGATCTCTCATTCCGAGACGGACAAAGCCGAATCCTGATGAAGTCACTACCGCCTAAAACTGTGAAAATTGATCATTGAAATTTAATGGAAAACATCCGGAAAGAGGAGGAAGAGTTCAAGCGCAAACAGAGAGGTAAGGGAAATGTAATTAACTCTGATAATGCTAATCAATCTCCTTTACTCTTGACAGGACCTGAACGATGCTTGTTATTTACAAAGCAAGAACTGCAAGCGGCCATCGAAGATGCGCCTTCACCAGGTCACAGTTTCCTAGCATTCGTTAAACCTATTGCAGAAGTTTCTAAGAACTCTCATGCTACACTTAACCTGCCTGATAATTTTCGCAGGATGCTGGAAGATAATATAGATGTCTTTCCACAGGAACTACCAGCTGGATTACCACCTTTGAGAGGTGTGGAGCATAAGATCGACTTCGTACCAGGAGCATCAATACCAAATTGGCCTGCCTACCGAATGAACCCAGATGAGACGAAAGAGGTCCAGAAGCAAGTGCAAGAATTATTGGACAAAGGTTGGGTTCGGGAGAGCCTGTCTCCATGCGCAGTACCTGTGTTGTTGGTACCAAAGAAGAATGGAACGTGGAGGATGTGTGTCGACTGCAGAGCTGTCAATGCAATAACCATCAAATACCGCCATCCAATTCCATGATTAGATGACATGCTCGATGAGCTGGGAGGAGCGAGCATATTCACTAAGATAGATCTGAAGAGCGGTTATCATCAGATACGCATGCAGCCAGGAGACGAATGGAAGACAACATTCAAAACAAAGTTTAGGCTGTATGAGTGGCTTGTGATGCCCTTCGGTCTCACAAATGCTCCATCTACCTTCATGAGATTAATGAATGAAACTCTAAGGGAGTTTATGGGCAAATTTGTCGTTGTGTATTTTGATGATATTCTTATCTATAGCCACAACGAAACTGATCGTGTGAAACATGTTGTGCAGGTGATCATAAAACTGAGGAAAGCTGAGCTTTATGGAAACTTTGAAAAGTGCACATTCCATGTACCAGAAGTCACCTTCAGAGGATTTGTTGTCGGGAAGCACGGCTTAAAAGTGGATGAGTCCAAGATCACAGCCATTTCAGAATGGACCCCACCAACCAATGTTAATGAAGTGAGAAGATTCTTGGGCATGTGTGGATTTTTTCGACGATTTGTGCCACAATTCAGTGTGATCGCTGCACCAATGACCTCTCTGCTGAAGAAAGGACTACAGTTCAAATGGGGACCCAAGGTGCAGAAGTCATTCGAAGAATTGAAAGATAAACTCACCCATGCACCCGTGTTGGCGTTACCGAATTTCGACCATTCGAGATCGAATGTCAGGAACCGGCATGGGCGCAGTGCTGTTACAAGATGGCCGACCAGTTGCCTACCACAGTGAGAAATTTGGGGGAGCTCAACTGAACTACTCTACATATGATAAGGAACTGTACACTGTGGTACAAGCAATGAGAGTTTGGCAACACTATCTGCGAGGGCGACAATTTATTATCCACACAGATCATGAGACGCTGAAGCATATTCAAGGACAGGGGCAACTGAAGAATACCAGACACGCCCGATGGAGCTCTTTTATCGAATCATTTCCGTATGTGATCTGTTACAAGAAAAGCAAAGACAATGTGGTAGCAGATGCCCTCTCGCGAAGATTAAATCTCGCTGCATTTGCTACTACACATCTGATAGGATTCGAGCACATTAAGGACTTATATGCTCAGGATGCTGACTTTGAAGAGATATACAAGAAAACCGAGAAGTTGGCTTTTAAAGAATTTTCTCAGTTGAATGGTTTTTTGTATTATGGAAATAAACTGTGTATACCAAGAGGTTCCATCAGAGAACTGTTAATTTCTGAAGCCCATTCGGGTGATATGATGGGTCACTTTGGTAGAATTGCAACAATGAATGTTTTGTCTGAACGCTTCCACTGGCCAGGGATCGAAAAACAGGTCGATGATTTCATCAGCAAGTGCATCACGTGCATGCGAGCTAAGTCGACAGCAAAACCACACGGACTATATCAAGCATTACCCGTACCAGAGGGACCCTGGATTGACTTATCCATGGACTTCGTCCTAGGACTACCTCGTACAGCTAGAGCAAAAGATTCCATTTTTGTGGTTGTCGACAGATTTTCAAAGATGGCACACTTCATTCCATGTGCCAAAACCAATGATGCGCACCATGTCGCCAAGTTATTCTTCAAGGAGGTTGTAAGACTGCATGGTATTCCACGGACCATTGTCTCCGACAGAGATGCGAAGTTTGTAAGCTACTTTTGGAATCTCTGTGGGCAGAAATTGGGACAAGACTATTGTTCTCCACTGCATATCATCCCCAGACAGACGGCCAAACCGAAGCAGTTAACCGAGTTTTGGGAAACTTGCTTAGGGTAATCACTGCTTTAAATAGTACGAGCTGGGACGAATGTTTACCCTATATCGAGTTTGCATACAATAGACACGTACACAGTGCCACACACATGTCACCTTTTGAGGTTGTGTACGGATTTAATCCACTAACGCCACTTGATTTACTGGATTGCCCCGCAATGAGCATCTTAATCTTAATGGCAGGAACAGGGCAACTGCGATCAGAGAGATGCATAGGGATGTGCGAGACAGTCTAACCAAAGCAGCTGAGGGCTATGCAAAATACAACAACCGGGGAAGGAAGGAGTTGAAGCTAAATCCTAGCGATTGGGTGTGGCTTAACTGGAAGAAGGAACGGTTTCCCGCCAGCCGACGCAACAAATTGTCTCCGAGAGGAGATGGGCCTTTTAAAGTTTTAGAACAGATTAATAATAACGCGTATAAACTTCAATTATCTGATGAATACGGCCATATTAATCATGTCTTTAATGTTGCAGATCTGACTCTGTTCGAGAGGGACGAGGAAGATCCTGGTGGGTTGATGGCTCAACCTCCCCAAGGGGGTGGGGATGGCATGGAAGCCGGAACGAGGACAATACTGATCCCAACTTTTCCCGAAGGCCCGGCATCAAAACAGCTGACGAAGAAGTTCGTGACCAGATTTGCGGAGCTGTTAAACCGGAGATTTGAAGAGGAGCTATCTCAAGCCAAAGCCGGGAACATGGGACTAAAGCTGCTGATCCAAATTGAAGACCCCGGACCCACTTCGATGGATCCAGGCATCC
Organism: Hygrophila difformis; assembly: GCA_030278955.1. Classification (NCBI taxonomy): domain Eukaryota; kingdom Viridiplantae; phylum Streptophyta; class Magnoliopsida; order Lamiales; family Acanthaceae; genus Hygrophila; species Hygrophila difformis. The sequence goes on along the minus strand of JAOANR010000013.1, from coordinate 19,819,735 downwards.
ATCAGTAATCAAGAGCAGCCGGAATGTCGATCACCGAAAAGTTGACCGGAGCCCCCACCGGAATTACTGCAGGAGATTGAACATTGAATAAACTTGTATTTGAGTTTCAACAAGTGTATGCATGCACGTGGAATAATTGAATAAGTGGAGAATGACATCATTACGACGTCAGCAGGTGTTTACGACCCTACGACGCTATCCTCCTTGTATGACGCCAACCTTCCCCTATGACGCCAACTTGTTCCACATCATACTCCTCGAACCGCATCGTCTACCCTGCCAGCACCCTATGACGCAAACCTCCACCCTTGACGCCAGCCGTTCCACGTCATGGCCAATGACGCTATCCTTCCCCGTCTACGACGCCAATCTGGTTCCACGTCATGGCCCATGGTTTCGCGTCATCGTTTCGTCTAGCGTCATAACTCTGTCCGATTAGGGTTTTCCTTGTTTAATTCATAGCTTTGTTTGTTGAATCCTTTGTAATTTCGGATGCCTATAAATAAGCCATCATTGCCATTATGACATTCAACCTTTGATGAATATAACAAATTTGAGTGATTGTTTCTCCTTGGTGTTGTCCGAGAGCTTCAAGGGTTCCCACATTAGTTTCCAGGATCCTCCTTTCGAGCTTGGAGGTGTGCTCGATCGTATAGACACCATTAGGGTTATCGGAAGAGGGATTAGGAGGCACATCCGAGTGCATTCGAATCCAATTTTGAGTTTCCCCAGTTGGTAATCTCCCTTACCCATTTTTTTTATCTTCTTTGTCTTTGTTTTGTTTTGATAATCATATCCAATACCGATCCATGGCAGAAAGAGTTTTGGAATCGACGTATCTATCGAATACGTACCGCGGGAAGATAACAACGACGCCAACAATCTGGCTCAACATGCTTCGGGGTACAAAACCCATGATGGGTTCCATGACTCGCTCCCAAGCATCAACATGGTCGAGGCTTCCCTACTCCTTGACAGAAGAAGAATTGAGAGACAAGCTATAACCGACCCCATATTGATGTCCCGTATGAATGACAACACGAACAACGTTGATATCCCGGATGATTGGCGTAAGGAAAACATTGAATATTTCTTGAATCCGTCGGGCATGGATAACCAAAGCATCAAGGCTAAGGCCCTTCGATTCTTATCTGAGGACGGAAATCACTATAAGAGAACCTTTGAAGGTATTCTACTTAAATGCTTGGGACCCGAGGAAGCCAAACTACCGATGGCCAAAGCCGATGAAGGAATATGCGGAGCCCATCGTGCGGAATTGAATATGCGGTGGACACTTCATCGATATGGCTACTTCTGGCCGACTATGTTCGATGATTGTATCCGGTTCGCCAAGGTTGTTCAGCATGCCAGTCACAAGTCTGAATTACTCGATTAAGCCCTAGTCGTTCAAGGATTGGGCTATGGACGTGATTGGTTGGATTACTCCTCCCTCCAGTAAACATCATGAGTATATTCTAGTGGCAACCGATTCCTTCACCAAATGGGTAGAAGCCATCACTCTCACGAAGATGGATCAAGACGTGGTAATCAACTTCATTGATAAACACATCGTGCATCGGTTTGGGATTCCACATTATATCCTAATGGATCAAGGGACAGTGTTCATCAGAAATCGAATAGTCGAATACATGAACAACTTGGGAATCCGATTGTTGCATTCCTCGCCATATTATACATAGGCTAATGGCCAAGCAGAAGCAACAAACAAGAATATCATCTAGGTTATAAAGAAAATGATGAAGGAAAACCCTAAAATATGGCATGACCTTTATCGGAAACCTAATGGGCTATTAGGAATTCTAAAAGCACTACCATAGGTTTTACGCCTTATAGGAAACCCTAAACCCAAGTGTCAATTCTGCTTGTTGAAATATCAATCCCAAGTTCGCGGATCATTCTCCAAGCATCAATTCCTTATGATCAGTATCAGGAAGAAATGATGCAGGAATTGGAGCAAGCGGACACAATTCGATTAGAGACAATTGATAATCTTACTCGGGAATGCTAAATAAGGACTCGTTATTATTTTTAAAAAAAAATTGTGAAACAATTAACTTTAAAAAATGTGATCTTGTTTGGAAAACAAAATTATCAATTGTTAAGGATCGCGAGTTTGGAAAATGGTCTCCCAGTCAGGAAGGACCTTACATTATTAACAAAATATTTAGCAACGGCGCATACCAACTAATAGACAATGAGGGAAACTTAGTACATCATAGCATCAATGCTAAATATTTAACGAAGTATTATCTTTCTACTAGGGGTAATACTTTACATTCCAAGTAAACAAAACAAGAAAGAAAGATCTACAAAATGGGACTATCAAAACTACATGTTCTGCTACATTTGATCTATTTTGAAAGGTCTTCGCGCTAAGGATGAATTCTTTGTCAAAATCAAAAGTCGGAGTCTTTGGGGCCTAGAACAAGTCTTGATCCCGAGGGTTGAGCTCCGAATCCTATTTGTCATCGAGAAAATAATTCCTTGCAGAAATACTGAGTTCTACCACTCAGCGCAAGGGTCGTCTTCCTCGACCCGGGATCAAGAGGCTCCCCAGTAGAAGCCACCACTGCAGCAAGACCCAGAGAAACTCTTCTCCGGTTTCGAAGGATCACGAGCGGGGCTCTTCTGATTACAACAAGGGACCTCGTATATAAAGGCAGGATTCTTGTTTTTTATGATACAACGGATCCGTTCTTGGGAACCCATTTTCAAAATGCCGATCCATGTAAACCAGCCCTCCAGGGGGTTAGGAAAAGTATATTTCCGGGTTTTGGCATGGAAGCCGGAAACAGAGCACTGATAATCCCCGTATTTCCCGACGGACCGGTATCCCAGCAACGTTCCAGAAAGTTCACAACCAGAATTGCTGAGTTGCTGACCCGGAATTTTGAAGATGAGCTTATGAAAGCCAAAGCCGGGAAGATGGGTTTAAAGTTGCTGATGAAGACCCCGGACCCACTCAACGGGATCCGGAAATCCACCATTTACCGAAAGCAGTCGGATGTCGATCGTCAGAAAGTTGACCGAAACCCTCGCCGGAACAGCCACCGGAAATCGAACATTATATTTAGTTGTTTAATTTGTATTTAAACAAGTGCATGCATGCACAAGACATTAAACAACCAGGAGAGAGAAACCACCAGGTGGACCCTACAGGAATAGAGAAGGGTGAGTGACGACGCCAGCCTCAAATTATGATGCTAGCCTGACTTACGACACTAGCCAAGCTTCACATCGTAGTCTCACGACGTCCGAGCTTCAAGACAAGGAAGTTACGACGCTATCCTCGACCTACGACGCTAGCCGTCTCACGTCGTACGGATCACGTCATGAAGCCTCCCCATTCCCAGTCCGATTGCTGCCTACGACGCTTGTCACCCAGCTACGACGCGAGCCATTTCACGTCGTAAGTGCCTCGCACCATCACGGTTCACGTCGTCACAGTAGTTTAGTCTAGGGTTTTTCACTTGTTTAATCTTCCCTGCGGATTGTTGAAACCTTTGTAATATGGGTTTCCTATAATAGGCCAACCCTAACATTGTCTCAATTTACCATTGAATGAAATATAAACTTGATATGTGTTTATCTCCTTGAGAGCATTTGAAGGTCACCATTTGGATTCATCACCATTGATGCAATTCCTTTCAAGCTCGGGTTGTGCTTGATCGTATAGACACCTATAGGTTATCGGTTGAGGGAATAGTCGAATCCACACGGATTAGTCGATTCCAAGATTGAGTTTCCAACTAGGTAAACCCATTATCCCTTTGTTCTTCATTTCGGTTTTGATAGATATTACGTGTCCAATCCCGATCCATGGCATCTTTTGGTATTAGAGCCTAGATTGGATCGATTTATCCATCTTTTAAAAAAAATCAAAAATCCAAAATTAGTTTTTGTCCTTCATTTTTCATTTTGGCAGTACACTGTTTGATCCTCTTTTGTGGTCTTTGTTGTTTGTTTTTGTGTTTGGCTCGCATATTTGTGTTACCCATCCTCATAGCTTTCCAATCGTACCACTTACACTCATTTTCATCAAGATTTGCATGAATCCCACCTTGGCCGAGAGCTTATGTTCTAGGATTAGGGTTTGTACTTGTTCCATTTTGTGTTTGATTTGGATTAAATACATGTTTAGGGTATTAATTGGTATTATATGCCTTGCAATATCCATTTGAGAGCTATCCAAGAGGTTTGGGATTTTAGGGTTTGTGCAAAAACATTTTGAACATTCAAAAATTTCTTGAGTGTTCTTGTTTTAATCCAAGTTAGTGTTTGGGTGTGTATTTATTTTTGTTTTATTTGGGTGACAAGGGGTGCGTAAGGGATTGCATGCTTTTTGGGGTTTTAATTGCCCTTATAAGTTTGTTGGGCATCAGTTGTGGGTCACTTTCAGCATATAAGACAAGGAAGTTCAAAAACAAGGCCCTACGACGCTAAGGTCGACGACGCAAAGCACCCCTACAACGTGACACATGATCAGGTCGTAAAGCAAGCCCATGATGCCAGAGGTAGCAGCATCTACGACGCCATTCGCACGACGCGAGACCAAGTTTCACGTCGTAATTTCCTATAACGTCGTATGGACGAACAAAGGCCAAGCAGGATTTCAGGCTACGACGCCAAGCATACCTACGACGCGAAACACAATCATGTCGTAGCCCAAGGCTCACGATGTAACATCATCTCACGTCGTAGTACCAGGATCACATCGTAAAAGCAACCGAGGCCAGTACGACGCTATCCCTCTTGCGTCATAGACCATGTTCCACGTCGTACGCCCAGTCTCACGTCGTCCAGGCAAAAGTAGGAACCAATATGCGCGCGACAAGGGTGTCATCTCCAATTCCCAGGCCAACGGTCATATTCAGACTCAAATTCAAAATTTGGCAATATTTGGACATTATTTTTACTGTACAATTTCATTGAATTAAATCACGAACAATTTATTGGGTTGAAGTTCCGTCAGAGTCTATAACTGACAGTGAAATTCCTTGAGGAAATAAGTGCTTGTCACTGTTCCGCTGATTTACTTCTCAAATCACAGAGTTGAAGCTCCGTCTGCAGTTGCAGATAGTGGAGTTCCTCAACAGTGAATATCATCGGGCTGTTTCCAACTGCTTGGAGATATCTATTTTGGGATTGTGTGAGTGAGGCAAATATTTTATTCCGAGCATTTTATTTTTGTGAGGTTTCTACTTTGCACTTTTAAATTGCGAGGGGTCGGATATTTGCTTGTATAGCTGATTAACGCCATAAACTGCTAATTAATTCAGATCAATCACACTTGACACACAACTCTGAGCCTTTTCATTGATAGAGTCGAACACTGCAAACTCTTTCTTGCACTGTGCGTTCATTTCTAAATTCCCTCACCATCCAATAGTTGGTCTGTACTGTTGAGCACTTTCTCTCTGATTGGAACCAACTGGTGGAGAATCAGGACCTTCAGTGAGAGATACACTTGTGAAATCACTCTACAAATTTTTGTATATTTTTCACTAACGTCTTATACATATATTTAGTTTTCTTTTCTTAATCTGAAATGGCAGGAAACACCGAGCCGACATTGAGAGACATCATGGAAGCACTCAGGAATCTGGACGCGACTACTGCCAAGAGAGCTGACTTTGAGTCTCTGCGCTAAACCGTAGATGCTAATGTAACTAGTATAGCTGCGGTAAATGCGCAAGTGAACACTCTAGTAAATAATATGAATGATGTTTCTAGCCGAATAGCCCTACAAGGGCAAGCTCTGAATTTAACCTCTGGAAGCACAAGTGGAGTTCATCAATCTGTGATGGACGAGGCAGAAACATCTATAGAGGAGCAAGAGTTGCACTTTGGGGCCCATGATAGACGACAAGGTCCACGAGGCCCGCGAGCACCGTCTCTGCCGCCACCTCGACCACGCGCCCCAAAAAATGCTCAATTCCAGAACCCACCACTACCGCCGGCACCTGCAGCCCCTGCAACAATTCCAAGACCACGGTTACATCAAACTTCCAGACAGAGACTGAACATGAACCCACCCCCAATGGACCTTCCTGACGACGAACTTGATTTCGAGGAAGAAGGCATACATCAAGCGCCTGTTGAGCAGAACCGACTAGAGACCGACCTTCGTGGGATCAAATTCACCATTCCGGCATTCAAAGGCACAAACGGCCCCGAAGAATTCATTGATTGGAGGCAGACCATTGAATTAATTTATGACTATCAACAATACAACGAATTCACAAAAATCCAGCTTGTCGTTTGTGAATTCATGGAATATGCTCGATATGGTGGCAGAAGATGCTATAAGGAGCGCAGAGAGGCGATCACCCTCCTATTGCCACTCGGGCCGACCTCATGCGTGCAATGGAAACAAGGTTTGTTCCAAGTAGTTATTTCGAAGACTTGTACCTGAAAGTCAATTTTTGTGTGCAGGGCAATCGAACGGTGGATGAATACTACAAAGACTTGGAACGCCTCATGATGCGAGCCCAGATGAGTGAGGACGAACAGTTGCTGATAGCCAGGTTCAAGCGAGGCTTGAAAAGGGAGTTCTGGATGAAATCAAATTAAGGACATACAACGGATTGGGGCATTTGGTTCAACTGGCTACTGAAATTGATCGCCAACTGAGGGATCGACCGATCAAGTCCACAATCATCTCAAATACCACCAAGTATTAGATGACCAGGGCCAGCGAACACACTTCAAAGCCGATGGACAAGTATGGAAAGCCCAAATAACCTAAGGATGAGAGGCCCAACAGGCCCAAAGCATTTGAAATGGGCAAAGATTTCAAGGATCCTTATCGGTACAGAAAGGACGATCGGGAAAAGCCTAAGAGGGACGTCAAGGACGTCACGTGTTTTAAATGTGGACAGAAAGGCCATTATTCCCGAGATTGCCCCAGACGAGAAAGAAGAATGGTTATGATTGAACCAGGGACATGGAAAGAAAATGATTCTGATGAAGATCAAGAAGAAGCTGAGCATGAAGAGGAAGATGATGGTTGTGAACAGTATCCAGACGAGGGCAATCTGAGCCGAGTAGTCTTGGAAGAAGATGAAGAAGAGTATGTGATGAATTTTATCGCCATGAGGGCATTGACCGCTGACAAAGCTGTTGAATCCCACAACAATGCGCCGGAACAGAGAGAGAATTTATTTAATTATCATTTTAAATTAAAAGGCAATGTTGCCTCACTAATTGTGGACAATGGAAGCTGTGTAAATGCCGTAAGTTTGTACACTGTGCGTCGATTAGGGATACCAACACAGGATCATGTAAAGCCGTATCATCTACACTGGATGAACGAGCACGGGACTACCAAGGTTGCGAAGCAAGCAAAGGTGCCAATTACCATCGACCCCTATTCGGAAAAAAATTTTATGTGATGTAGTCCCAATGACCGCATGTCATATCCTGTTGGGACGGCCCTGGATGTACGAAAGGGGAGCTATATACCGGGGAACCGAAAATGATCTCTCATTCCGTAATGGTCAAAGCAGAATTATGATGAAGTCACTGCCACCAAAGGCTGTTAAAATTGATCATCTAAACCTAATGGAAAACATCCGGAAAGAGGAAGAGGAGTTCAAAAGTAAGCAACGAGGTAAAGGGATTGTAATTGATTCTGATAATTCCAATCCATCTTCTTTACCCTTGACAAGCCGTGATCGATGCTTGCTATTCACAATGCAAGAGCTAGAAGCCACCATTGAGGATGCCCCTATATCAGGTCACTGTTTTCTAGCTTTTATCAAATCAGTTGATGATACCACTAAGAACTCCCCTGCTACACTTAATGTTCCAACTGTCCTACCGTCTTTAAGAGGTGTGGAACACAAAATTGACTTCGTACCAGGAGCATCAATACCCAACCGGCCTGCATACCGCATGAACCCCGAGGAGATCAAGGAGATCCAAAAGAAAGTCCAGGAACTGTTGGACAAAGGCTGGGTTCGGGAGAGCCTATCTCTTTGTGCAGTGCCAGTCCTACTGGTACCGAAGAAGAACGGAACATGGAGGGTGTGCGTAGACTATCGAGCTGTTAATGCCATTACATTCAAGTATCGCCATCTGATCCCGCGACTCGATGATATGCTAAATGAGTTGGGTGGAGCAAGCATTTTTACAAAGATAGATTTGAAAAGCAGCTATCACCAAATCCGCATGCAACCAGGAGATGAATGGAAAATAACATTCAAGACGAAGTTTGGGTTGTACGAATGGCTTGTGATGGCGTTCGGACTCACCAACGCTCCATCCACCTTCATGAGATTAATGAATGAAACATTGATGGAGTTATTGGAAAATTCGTTGTTGTGTATTTCGACGACATTCTCATTTATAGCCACAACGAACCTGATCATGTCAAACACGTTGTGCAGGTGATAATGAAACTGAGGAAGGCCGAACTGTATGCTAATTTTGAGAAATGCACCTTCCACGTGCCCGAAGTCACCTTTCGAAGATTCGTCTTTGGAGGCAGCGGACTGAAGGTAGATGAGTCCAAAATCAAAGCTATTTCTGAATGGACACCACCAACCAACGTCAATGAAGTCCGAAGATTTTTGGGCATGTGCGGTTCTTCCGGAGGTTTGTGCTGCAGTTTAGTGTGATCGCCACACCCATGACGTCTCTATTAAAGAAGGGCCGGCAATCCAAATGGGGCCCCAAGGAGCATAGATCTTTTGATGAGTTGAAAGGAAAACTCACCCATGCACCCGTGTTAGCGCTCCCAAATTTCGATCTTCCTTCCAAGATCGAATGTGATGCATCTGGAACGGGCATGGGCGTATTATTGTTGCAAGATGGACGATCGATCGCCTACCACGGTGAAAAATTTGGAGGAGCTCATCTGAACTACTCCACATACGATAAAGACTTATATGCAGTGGTACAAGCCTTGAGGACGTGGCAACATTACTTGCGAGGAAGAGAGTTCGTGTCCACATAGATCACGAGACGCTAAAACATATACAAGGATAGGGGCAACTGAAGAATGCCAGACATGCCCGATGGAGCTCATTTATCGAATCATTTCCGTATGTGATCTGCTATAAGAAAGGGAAGGACAATGTGGTAGCCGACGCTCTCTCAAGACGATTAAATCTCGCTGCATTTGCTACCACACATCTGATTGGATTTGAGCACATCAAAGACTTATATGCTCAGGACACTGATTTTGGAGAAGTGTACAAGAAAACCGAGAAAACGGCCTTTAATGAATTTTCTCAACTGAATGGTTTTCTCTACTATGGAAACAAGTTGTGCATACCTAAAGAATCTGTCAAGGTACATCTGATTACCGAAGCATATTCTGGCGACATGATGGGTCACTTTGGGAGGATTGCAACGATGAGCATATTGACAGAACGTTTCCATTGGCCAGCAATGGAAAAGCAAATGGCGGACTTCGTCAACAAATGCATCACCTGTCTCCGAGCCAAGTCAACCGCCAAACCGCACAGATTATATCAAGCATTGCCGGCACCAGAGGGCCCATGGATTGATTTATCTATGGATTTCGTTTTAGGATTACCTTGCACCGCAAGAGCTAATGATTCTATTTTTGTTGTGGTTGACAGGTTTTCAAAGATGGCGCATTTTATACCCTGTGCCAAGACAAATGACGCACACCACGTGGCCAAACTATTCTTCAGAGAAGTTGTAAGGCTCCACGGGGTGCCAAGGGCAATTGTCTCCGACCGGGACACTAAGTTTGTAAGTTATTTTTGAAAATCCTTGTGGTCCGAAATCGGAAGTAGACTGTTATTTTCTACTGCGTATCATCCGCAAACTGATGGCCAAACTGAAGCAGTTAACAGAGTCTTAGGTAATTTACTTAGGGTTATTACTGCATCTAGTAGAAAAAGCTGGGATGAATACTTACCTTATATTGAATTTGCCTATAACAGACATGTACACAGTGCCACGCACATGTCACCTTTTGAGGTTGTGTACAGTTTTAACCCACTAACGCCACTTGATTTATTGCCATTTCCTTGCAATGAGCATTTGAATATCAATGGCAGGAACATGGCAAATGTGATAAAAGAAATGCATAAAGATGTAAGAGACAGTCTGGTAAAAGCTGCAGTTAGGATATGCCAAATATAACAACTGAGGACGGAAGGAGTTGAAACTAAACCCAGAGGATTGGGTCTGGCTCAACTGGAAGAAAGAACGGTTTCCCGCAAGCCGACGCAACAAGTTATCTTTGCGAGGGGATGGGCCATTTAAAGTTTTAGAAAGGATTAATAATAATGCATATAATTAAAACTATCTGAAGAATATGGTCATATTAATCCTGTCTTTAATGTTGCAAATCTGACCTTGTTCGAAAGGGATGAGGAAGATCACAGTCGGTTGATGGATCAAGTTCCCCAAGGGGGTGGGGATGGCATGGAAGCCGGAAACATAGCACTGATAATCCCCGCATTTCCCGACGGACTGGTATCCCAGTAACGTTCCAGAAAGTTCACAACCAGAATTGCTGAGTTGCTCACTCGGAATTTTGAAGATGAGCTTATGAAAGCTAAAGCCGGGAAGATGGGTTTAAAGCTGCTGATCCAAATCAAGGAAGACCCCGGACCCACTCAATGGGATCCGGAAATCCACCATTGACCGAAAGCAGCCGGATGTCGATCGCCGGAAAGTTGACCGGAACCCTCGCCGGAACAGCCACTGAAAATCGAACATTATATTCAGTTGTTTAATTTGTATTTAAACAAGTGCATGCATGCACAAGACATTGAACAACCAGGAGAGAGAAACCACCAGGTGGACCCCACAGGAATAGAGAAGGGTGAGTGACGACGCCAGCCTCAAATTACGACGCTAGCCTGACTTACGACGCTAGCCAAGCTTCACGTCGTAGTCTCACGACGTCCTAGCTTTAAGCCAAGGAAGTTACGACGCTAGCCGTCTCACGTCGTAAGGATCGCGTCGTCAAGCCTCCCCATTCCCAGTCTTATTGTTGCCTACGACGCTAGTCACCCATCTACGACGCGAGCCGTTTCACGTCGTAAGTGCCTCGCGTCGTCGCGGTTCACGTCGTCACAATAGTTTAGTCTAGGGTTTTTCACTTGTTTAATCTTTCCTGCGGATTGTTGAAACCTTTGCAATGTGGGTTTCGTATAATTTGGCCAACCCTAACATTGTCTCATTTTACCTTTGAATGAATAGTAAACTTGATATGTGTTTATCTCCTTGAGAGCATTTGAAGGTCACCATTCGGATTCATCACCATTGATGTAATTCCTTTCAAGCTCGGGTTGTGCTTGATCGTATAGACACCTATAGGTTATCGGTTGAGGGAATAGTCGAATTCACACGGATTAGTCAATTCCAAGATTGAGTTTCCAACTAGGTAAACCCATTATCCCTTTGTTCTTCATTTCGGTTTTGGTAGATATTTCGTGTCCAATCCCGATCCATGGCAGGTTTCCCCAGTTTTCAGATGAAGAAACTCATTCAAAGGTGATAAGATCGTTGAAAACAGGGTTGAGAATGGGGTTATATGACCCATAGTCCGTAATTACAAGGTAAATCACGATTACTAAGGATGACTTTTCGAAAAACATACAGGAGCTAGGTAAGGTGACAAAAGGAGGTTTTAGAAGAAGACGATGATCACAAGCAGAGAAGGCCATGTTTTGAACAGACAAAGCTTGACCTTTGGCGATATTTATAGCCATAATGAGGTTGATTTCGCCAAATAAGGAGAAGACGTTACAGCCGTTAATGGCTTGTAACCTCCGCCAATTGCAGTTAATGGTCACATCATTCTATGCGCAAACCAACTTGAAAAGGCACGTTTGTAGTGGTTACCAAGAATAGATAAATAGGAATCCACATATTCCAAGGAAAATCGATTCATGATCTCCTGGAAAGACGGTTGCAGTCATTAACTGACACCCCAAGCTTAGGAGACTTTTTCAGCGAAAGCAAGCCAAAATTTGGCTGATATTTCAGTGAAAAATGGGGGGCAATCTGTTAACGCATAAAAACTATGTTAATAAAGCCCAAATACATACCTAGGCCCAAATCATATAAAGGGCCCAAGAATTAGGCTTGGACAGAGAAAAACAACTCAGGACCAGTCCACGGACCCCGGGGAAGCCATCCCGAGCAAGCCACTTACCTAAATAAAGGCGCAGCGCGAAGACAGTGAGCCCGGGCACTTAAAATGCCCGAGCACCATGAGCCGAGGATAACGATTCCGAAATGTTGCAAGATAAGGTCATCCCGAGCAAAGAGACATCCTCATCCTCGCAGAAGGCATATCCATGCCAAACCGAATAGAGGCGGGAGGAGACCGATGTTAGTTCAAATTTGTGTCTTTTCTCCAAAAGGTGTCTTTTCATAGGAAGCACCTTCATCTTGTATAAATAGGCAAATCAAACGTTGTATAAAGGGTTCCAACACCACCCAAATTTCAGTACAATGCCTATCTTTATTTATTTTTTGTACTTTACTTTTATTTATTATTTATTTGTTTTTTTTTGTACTTTACTTTTATTTATTATTTTTTTAATGTTTTTTCATATTTCTTTTCCTTTAGTTTTTACGCGATTCTCTAGTTTCTATCATTTCATGGGATAGTCATCATCCCACTTTCCGTCTTGAAAGCACCATCTAAAGGATTAAGCGTTACTCCGAAACGGCAGTAACAGGCCGACAAAAATATAAAGTGCTAGGCACCCTGACCCTCTCAAACTTAAAGTAACCAATACTTATAAAAGAAATAAGTAAATGCATCTTAGACTAGATCCTCTCAACCCAGCACCCCGTCATGCATTTGCTCCTCCAACAGGATCTCTAAAACATACAAAATAAGGGAGTCATTACAAAGTACTGAGCAAGTGTAATTATATACTCCCTCCGTTTTTTTAAAATTTTAACGTTTGCATAGTAAACACTATTCAATGAATAACTTTGATTCGACTTTTTAACACAGTTACGTAAGATAAAACATAGTCAAGTGAGATCTTGTTAGATTCGTTTAATCACGTAGTTTTATAATATTAAAGTTTCATAATTTTTTATTTTATAAAATTTGAGATATTACTCTTTAAAAATGTGTATTAGATTGCGTGAAAATAAGAAATGTTAGAATTTTTTAATACGGAGGAAGTATATATATGCATATATGGAGTATGAGGGAATAAACCAGAAAATAAATAAATAAATAAACAAATAATGACAGAATGATAGTAACTCACATAAATAAGATACAATACATTCTCATACCCATGATGTAACCACAAGCATACATAAATGCACAAAATGCATAACTTAACATACACCTATCTACCCTATGTGCAATGAAATTCAATGATATGCCTAGCCGGCACCTAAAACCTGGGGGATATGAACCCACAGACAAGGACCTTGTCAACTTCAAACCTGTCCAGGGTAGGTAACATATCGAAACAACCCAGGGGCGAGGACCATGTCAACTCCAAACCTGTCCAGGGCAAACCATGCTCTTGCATACAACACACCTAAACCAGGAAATGCACACCAAAGATATCATGATATCACATCATTTTTTCACAACATAGCTTATCCGCTTTCGATATCTCAAACACAAGGTAGTTCAATTGCCATATCATGATAAATTCATTAATAGGAAAATGCTCGAGTAATTATATAATGTAAAACATAGTAAATGTGACTATATAGAGAATATGGCAGACAGTGGCGCTGGGAATGGATTATAATCCATTTAATTTTCAATCAAATACTACAAAGCTTCAGAGACCAACATAGAAGACATTTCATTATTATTTGTTTTAAATGACCTTACTTGAGGGCTTAATTACTTTCAATTACATATAATCAGAGTATGGCGGCAAAGCACTGTCTTGCCCATTTAGTTGAAAATCCTACATGGGATAGTTGGAAACCATATAATAGTTAATACCACTCATCCTAATAGGAAACTAATTCCTTACTCCCAAGGAAACCAACGATCAGCTTAGACACACACATATATATTTATACACACTGCTATACTTACCGTTTGCATAGTTTCTCCATTTCGCAGAGGCCAAATTTGCAGATAAACAAACACACAACCAACATCAATAGTAAGAATGCAAAATTGACCCTTGCCTGTTCGAATTAAAGAATTATTACTCCTCGGGTACTAATTTACAAGCTAACAACATCAAGAATCAAATCTAAATCCGTAACCAACACCAAAATTCCTAATTCACAAGGATTTAAAACCCAATTAAATTCTTACTCCAAACCTATAATCAAAATATCAATTGGAAGAGGAAATCGAAGGAAACACCTATAACTCAATCTTGAAATTGCAACAAGAAATACCCGCACATCCCAACTTAAAAAATCCCGTTTTCTTCCTCCTTTTGGGTAACTATCGTTAGAAATACAAATGAGTTAGAATACCTACCCTAATCAGATAAAGGAATATATGGGCTTGGGCTTCTAAACTAATAAATTTGGGCTCAATTAATTGCTTAAAATAATTTGGATCATTACATATGACTACGTCAAGAGTTTAGAATAGAAGTATACCTCATTGCGATGATCACATATTAAAATCTGGATACTTCTTCCTCATTAAGCCCTCAGTCTTCCAAGTGGTATCTTCCATGCCATGTCTTAACCAAAGTATTATAACCATTGAAATGATTTTATTTCTATGTACTTTGACTTTTTTGTCAATCACTGCTACAGATACTCTTTATACTCTAAACTAGCATCTAATTCAATCTCATCGGGTTGTATGTTCTTTGTTGGATAAGAAATGAAATTTCTCAGTTGAGACACATGGAATACATTGTGAGCTCGCCTCACTTCAGTTGGCAAATCCAACTTGTACGCTACTTTCCCAACTCTCTTAGTGATTTTATTTCTAGAAATGTATACTGAATGGTGGATAGCAATATGACAAACTCACTAATCATCTACTGAATTGTTATTACATATCCCAATGTCATGGTGACTTTGTTGAATTGTTATTACATATCCCACGCTGGAAAATCCATTGCTAAGGAGGGTCTTCCATCATAGAGTGCTCTAAATTGATTCAATTACGCACAAATGATAAGAAGCATGCTCGTAGGGGATGAAAAAGTGTGTAAGACAATGCAATACTTGATTGAGTAAAACCATCAGGTTTGTTTCAACTATTAGCACTAACCAATACGAATCCAGCACGTTTGATTTAATAATTAACATCAGAAAAGGCAAATCCAAGACACTACAATGGTAATTATAAAGTAACGGGCATCACAGCAGTTGTTTCCATCATCAGTGAGTTATTCTTCTTCGTTAATAATCTATTAACCTAAACTAAAAAAGTTAAAAGAAAAAAATCCTATTTATTACTGTTGTGGATTTGCACACTCATACCACTGTTAGGTATTCACCGTTACGCAAATCTGCAGAAACCAAAACACAAAGAAAACAGGAGCACATAACAAAAATACAATTTTTGTTCTTCAATTCCTGAATTGGTTTTCTGCTTGGATCGATTTCTCCACCAAGGCTCCGATACCACTGTTACAACTTTGCATAAACCAAAAATAGAGGACAAAAACAGTAGGGGGAAGAAGAACAGAACTTCACAAAGAAAATAAGAGAATCAAAACAAGATACAAAATCAGGTTATGATTTCAGGGCTCAGGACCATCCCCATTGCACCAAGCATCACCCATTGGAATCATCAAGATCCTTCAACTCACAAAGAGAGCACGAAGGACCTCAATCACTACTTCACACAGAGGAAGGTTTTCACTGAGAAAGGCTTAGATTGTCGTCTGTGTTGGTCTGTAAAATTGGCCAAGAAGAGGATGTATTTATACTGGAGGTTCATCACAGAAAAGGGTAGAACAAATCAAAGGCAGGATTCGGGATCGGATCTGAAAATCAATTAAGCATGCAAATGTTGAAAGAGTTTGATATCATAGCCGGATAGCCGGAGTATAGGGTAGAAAAAGGGGCAGCTGCAATTAATGAGGCGTGTCAATTAATGAGGTGAGGCTGCTGGTGGATCCCTTGGAACAACAGTTTAATTACCCATGGACTTCTGTGGCAAAGGCAAGGCATCAAAAAAAAAGGAAGCAGTGATTGAGGACTATGGTGCAACCCAATGGAAGTGAACTCTCAAGGCCCTAGTGTGCTGGGCTTTATGCACAAAGCGGTATGGGACACAATTGCCCACATACTCCACCTTGGCACATACCGTCACTTATTAAATGAGGGGTCAAAAAATGGTTCACCATCGCCCTACAGCTTCCTTCCTGCACAAAGCAAAATAAAGCAAACACAAAGTTAGTCATAAAGAAAATAAAAAATTTGCACTTGGCAAAAGCGCATTTAACTAATAAATGTAACAACACAAATAATCTCAAACTTCTTACCGCAAAGTCTTGAGTACATTACCAACTGCACAGAGAGTGAGTAAACAAAATCCACAAAGCAAGAATTTCACAAAGTAAATAATATTCACACAGTAAAACAACACAAAGCAATGCACAAAGCAGAATACACATAACATAGCACGGAATATGCGGCACATAGCCAAATAGCACAAAGAAAAATAACACCAAATAATGCACAAAGCACATAACACAAAGTATACAACACAAAGCCAAATAGCACAAAGAAAAATAACGCCAAGTAATGCACAAAGTACAACACAAAGTATACGACACAAAGCCAAATAGCACAAAGAAGAAATAATAATAGGTAACTAGCACAAAGATAAACACAAAGATAAACTAGCACAAAGCTAATCACAGAGATAACAGCACAAAGCTAAACACAAAGATATATCTAGCACATAACAAATCAGAAATATACTAGCACAAACCTAAACACAAAGTCACATAGCTCCACCTTGAACAGAATTATCAACAAGTTCATTTTCATGCAACAAATGTACATTAGAAGTAGAACCAGGCACATAATCACATAAATTATCATCATCATGCTCCACCTTAAACTTAACCATATTAGAAATAGATTCATGAAAATATTTTTCAGGTTTTAAGGTAAAACATACATAGAGATTGTTTCATTTAGTTGCCTTGAAGACCATTAATGAACCTTTATTGATTTTCATTACACCTTTATACCATTTTCCATGAAATCCCAATTTTTCCAAAGCAGAGCATGATATCAAATTATGAGTTGAATCAGGCACATGTTTCACATCTTCTAAACAGAAGATTGTCCCATTATCAAATTTCACAAAGATTTGTCTTATACCATGCACACGACATTTTCTACCATTGGCCATTACTATATAGTCGTTTTCAACAGCATGATATGAATCAAACAAATGTTTATGGGGAGAAACATGAAAAGTAGTGCCAGAATCAATTAACCAATCAAGCTCACATAGATTTTTATCATAAAATGTGTTAACCATGTAAACATCACCATATTCAACTTTCTCAGTGACATTATTAGCATATTTGTTCATCATCACTACTATCACTCGAATCATGTCTTTTTTTCTTAGATAACCTGCACTCATTAGCATAATGACCCTTTTTACCACATTTATAACACTTTCTGTTATACATCCCTTTGGATTTGCCCCTAGATTTACCATGTCCATTATCACCAATTTTTCTTTCAACGAATCTACCTCTTGTATTGAACACTTTATCAGAAGATGATTTAGAACCATTATATCTTTTTAATTCAATTTCTTTGCTTTTGAAAAAACTAATCACAGTATCAAGAGTAATGTTATCCCTAGCATACTTGATTGCAGACTTCACTTCAGAATAAGAATCAGGTATAGCATTTAAAAGCACAATAGGGACATATTCATCAATGTGTTAATCACCAGCGTCTTTGATATTTTGTACTAGTTTATGAAAAGCATCAATATTATCATCTATATCAAGAGACAAATCAAGTTTATATCTGAAAAATTTTTCTAGCAAAAACATTTTTGATGATAAGGAAGATTCAGTGTAAAGATCATTTAATTTATCCCATAATTCTTTTGCAGTTTTACAAGTGCCAATTTTTCAAAACACAGAGTCAGACAAATGCAAATTAATTTATGAAATTGCAAGTTCATTCATTCAAGAATTTCAGTGGCATCTTTATCTTTAAAAGAATTATCAATGGCTTCGGCAAGTTTCAAAGTGACAAGAACACATCTCATTTTTATTTTCCAAATAGAAAAATCGTTTTTACAATTGAACATTGCAACACCATATGAACGAGAAGACTCAGCCATATTCAGATTCAGAAAATCAACACAGATAATCACACAGAGAATCACACACAGGATCAAACAATAATCCTAAATCCGAACTACAGCAACAAATTCTCAATCCTATTATGGGTCGGATAACACAAACTAACATATTTATCCAATTCCAAAACACTAAATTAAGGAACGATATTACATGGTGATTTCTACAAGAATCCACAAGGGATTGTTGTGAAATCGTAGAGTCTGAACACAATCCAAGCTTTAGAGAAGCTTTAGAATCCTCCGTGCTTAATCGAAATAGACTCCATGGGACCAGTACTCAAACAGCAACAGACTCGGCAGATTGCAGCAGCCCGTGGAGGAACAGCATCCGGCGGCGGGAGGCAGCGGCTATGGGTAATGATGGCAGAGGCGGACGTCGCTCAGGGGAGAGCAGCAGTGGCAGTGGCTGGGTGCGGCGGCGCTGTGGCTGGCGATCGGAAGCAGCAGGGGCGACGGGAGAGGCGCCGGAGTTCCGACAGACAGGCGGCCAGCAGGAGGAGGTGCGACAGGGGCTGTGCACGGCGGAGACGAGGCGCGTTCGCTGGAGCAGACGGTGAGACTGGAGTAGTGAAAGAGGAAGGGGCAGTGCCGGCGGTTGCGGGAGGCAGGGGCGGCGGCTCAAGGCTCCCGGCGGTCGGAGCACAGCAGCAACGAGAGAACAGCGTCGGGTCTGGGAGGAGGAAGAAACAGGTTTCCTAATAGTTGCCCTAATTTGTTCTTCTATTGGGGTATATGGATTTATGATGGATCGGTCTTAACCAAACAGCTCTGATACCACTGTTGTGGATTTGCACAATCATACCACTGTTAGGTATTCACCGTTATGCAAATCTGCAGAAACCACAACACACAGAAAACAGGAGCACAGAACAAAAATACAATTTTTGTTCTTCAATTCCTGAATTGGTTTTCCGCTTGGATCGATTTCTCCACCAAGGCTCTGATACCACTGTTACAACTTTGCATAAACCAAAAACATAGGACAAAAACTGTAGGGGGAAGAAGAACAGAACTTCACAAATAAAATAAGAGAATCAAAACAAGATAAAAAATCAGTTTATAATTTCAGGGATCAGGACCTTCCCCATTGCACCAAGCATCACCCATTGGAATCACCAAGATCCTTCAACTCACAAAGAGAGCACGAAGGACCTCAATCACTACTTCACACAGAGGAAGGTTTTCACTGAAAAGGCTTAGATTGTTGTCTGTGTTGGTCTGTAAAATTGACCAAGAAGAGGATGTATTTATACTGGAGGTTCATCACAGAAAATGGTAGAACAAATCAAAAGCAGGATTTGGGATCAGATCTGAAAATCAATTAGGCATGCAAATGTTATAGGGTAGAAAAAGGGGCAGCTGCAATTAATGATGTAACACCCCGATTTTGATAACCCAGGCCGGGATGTCACCGCCACATCTCTCTAGCAAGGCACGGCTTCCCGAGCTCACTAAGGAAATGCAAGGCTTGTGGGTATGCAAAAGATTTAAAACATTTCAAGGTTTAGTCCGGAAATTTGTAATACTTGATTCAAAATACGGTATTAATAATCATCATGCGCGAAAATAAATAGAGTAAATGCAGCGGAAGTAAATCACGGCCAACATCGCCAAATCTCGGGTTTAACAGACCCAGTAAAAACAGTACGATGCAGAATTTAAAATGTCCATGAATGGTTTCCTCCAAGTGCATATGCAATGCATCACTCGACATACTCTGTAAAAGAAAAATGACAACGGTTTATCAGTATAAAAATATACCGAGTAAGTTAATCCCTAACTAACAATTTAAGGGAGTTACATGTGTTTAAATCCAAAGATTCACTTGTCATGCATTACTTTAAAAATCCATATTTTATTCGCAGCGGAAAACATGTTTAATTTATCCAAGGTGAAAATACATAATTCAAAAGACTAAATTTTAAAGGCGGAATTTAAAGGCATAATTTAATGACGTAATTTAAATGCGTAATTTAAAAACATGGTAAATAGGATTTAAGCGTAATTAACACTCACACAAGTCTTTATGGATGGCTCAGATGCTGCAGTAGTTCCACCTCCTGCAGTGGCACCTCAGGGACAGGAGATGGTTCAGATGCTGCAGATGATGCAGGAGATGCGGGTCGGTATGGATGCCGGGTTTACAGCTGGGCAGGCTCGTTACGATGCCATAGACGCTAGATTGGACTTCTACCAGACCCGTATGGACTCGTTCGCTACGAGGCAGGCTCAGCAGCAGGCCACCATGTCCGACATGTACGCCTATGTGCGGCAGATGGACGACTATATGCGTCGGCAGTTCCCGCCTCCCGATCAGTGATGTTCTTCTTTCATATTTGCTGTTTCGTTTAGGTTCTGCATTAGACGTACTTTGTTTAGTTTCCTCCTAATGAGGACGTTGTTGTTGTCTGGGGTTTGTGATTTATATTTTCGTTATGTTATTGCTTAGATATGTGTTTGACATGTGTTAGTTGTTTACTGCTGTTTTAGAATCATGGTTTAATTGTTCTGTCTATTTTATGGTTTGAGAGGTTCTGGATTTACTGTTACCTTCTTATCGTATCTACATGTGTGTGGGTTATCCAACAATACTTGCGCCGTTGCTTGACTAAACCGCTTCAAGGAACTTAGATAAACTAGTGTGATAAGATATACGGGGTAGAGTTTATATGTTAAATATATAGCTGCTTGTAAGGGGAAAATTTTATTGAATGAAGATTAGTCTTTTAATAGGTATCAATTTATTGGGGTTTGTTTATAGAAGTTGCTGGAACTTAGGTAAAATTTATTTATTTATTTATTTATTTTTATTTTTGTTGTTATTTATTTATTTATTTATTTATTTATTATTTTTATTATTTTTTTAATTTTTTTTATTTTTTTTTTAGTTCAGTAATCTGTTCGGTTTTTTTTTGGGTCTAGGGTTGTATGTTCCCCTCTTTGATCATGGTAGTTAAAGAATTAAATAAAATGTATGGAATAAATTTAAATAGGCTTGTATTTTTATTACTCAAGAAATAATTTGGGGTTACAAGCACTCGAACGGAAATAGTAATGGTGCATCAGTATGGATCTCTAAGTCTAGAGTGACTAGGCAGGTACATCCTCGATGGGATCGTCCTCGTCGCTGGATACGTCTATGGGAATGGGTGTCCCCACCGGGCTCGGGCTCGGAGGGAATATGTCAGCCTCTAGGCCCAGCAGCTCAGCTCCTAAGTGTCCTATTTACATCATCAGTTCGTTATCCTTGTTTTGGAGTGTGACTGTTTGGGTTTGGAGTTCGGCGACTTGGGCCTTGAGTTGGGTTATTTCCTGATGATCAGCTTTCCTAAGATGTCTCAGATAGTCCACGTTACTCTCTAGATGCCCCACTCGAGCCTTGAAGTGATTGATATGCTGTTGGGACTCGAGGTATGCGTTGGTCAGTTTCATCATCAGATTGGTCATGTTCACGTTGGGTTCGGCCATCTAATGTCAACAAGGGAGGTTAGAGTTAGACATTTTTCAAGCAAGGTTAAGATATGTAGAAATTTAAAACTATGTGAAGTATGCTTATGCAATATGCAAGTGCAAATCCCCCTTTTCCCCATTTAAAAATGCAATCTATCCATGTATTTAAAATAAATCTACTTCATGGGTAAGAATAAATGTTGGGCCTCTATAGTGGGCCAAAAATTTGATATTTCTTTTGGCAAAGATTTCAGGCTATGTAAAAATAAGCTTTTGGGCTAAAATAATACTAGTAATCAAAATAAATAATTTAAAAATAATACTTGGGTTTTAAAAATAATGGTTTAAAATAATAGTAGTAGCTTAAAAATTTCCGGGCTCTGATACCAACTTGTAACACCCCGGTTTTGATAACCCAGGCCGGGATGTCACCGCCACATCTCTCTAGCAAGGCACGGCTTCCCGAGCTCACTAAGGAAATGCAAGGCTTGTGGGTATGCAAAAGATTTAAAACATTTTAAGGTTTAGTCCGGAAATTTGTAATACTTGATTCAAAATACGGTAGTAGTAATCATCATGCGCGAAAATAAATAGAGTAAATGCAACGGAAGTAAATCACGGCCAACATGGCCAAATCCTCGGGTTTAACAGACCCGGTAATAACAGTACGATGCAGAATTTAAAATGTCCATGAATGGTTTCCCCCAAGTGCATATGCAATGCGTCACTCGACATACTCTGTAAAAGAAAAATGACAACGGTTTATCAGTATAAAAATATACCGAGTAAGTTAATCCCTAACTAACAATTTAAGGGGGTTACATGTGTTTAAATCCAAAGATTCACTTGTCATGCATTACTTTAAAAATCCATATTTTATTCGCAGCGGAAAACATGATTAATTTATCCAAGGCGAAAATACATAATTTAAAAGACTAAATTTTAAAGGCAGAATTTAAAGGCATAATTTAATGACGTAATTTAAATGCGTAATTTAAAAACATGGTAAATAGGATTTAAGCGTAATTAACACTCACACAAGTCTTTTATAATTTATCCCGCAAACTAAGAAGATGACACCATACCGGGAGATCACCAACGAGGCAATCTCAACATAGGACCACTAACGAGGCAGTCCACAATAATGGGAGACCACTAACGAGGCAGTCTCAAAAGATAGTAGGACCACTAACGAGGCGATCCAAAACACAGCGCGCGAGATCGCTAACGAGGCAATATCAGATAGTAAGGAGACCACTAACGAGGCAGTCTCAAAGATAATGATTAGCATGAAGATCGGCTCAGCCTATGCACGGGATTTTTTGAAAGTTCGTATTTCAAGTGATCAAAAGATTCGATATCGCGTTTTATAGTTCGAGTTTTCTCTAGTTTGAAAGATCCGGTTTGACGCAGTTTGCGCCTTTCTTAATTAAAAATTCATTTTTACACCAAAAATTCTGAAATTTACACAGTAGCTCAAAGACACACACACGAACAACTTTCATGTTTTAAGTTTTCGGAAATAAGGTTTCGAAGTGAGTCAAAATTTGAGTTCTTTACAAAAGATAATTTCTGTCTCAAAAACTGATTTTGTCACAGGTTCGTGCGACGCCGATTAAATATTCATTTCAAAACCAATTGATCCGAAATTTTTACAGGAGATACAAAACATATTAAGGAACAACTTTCATGTTTTAAGAAATTAGAAATAATGAATTTTATGTGTTCAAAAATCGACCACAACACGCTGTACACGCACGGACTCAAAAGGTTGCTTAAAACAGGTTCTGAAATTCGGCCGTTTGACATATCAAATGAACTCAAAAATCCATGAAATTTTATATGCATAATCTAGACACCTTTATCTACAACTTTTGTTTAGAAATGCAAATTAAATCATTCTAAAAACGGGTGAAAAACATGCATCAAGTCGAGTAATGAAATCTGTCAAGGGTTTTAATTGTTCGGTTTGTCACAGAAAGTTTACGACAAGTTTTGGGATAGCAAATCTTAATGTCAATGGCTGAAATTTAGACAAAAGATAGATTAAAGTCTTAGGAACAAAATCTATGTTGAAACGTTTTAGGATTGAATTCCCGAAGGTCGGGTTTTTGGCGAGTTTTTGAAATTGGACGAAAATAGAGTTTTTGAAAATCGATTTTTGTTACGGGCATAGATCTCGAGTTTTAAACAACAATAAATCACAAAAACTTGTGAGTAAGGTCTTAACTTACTTAGTTAGAGATTAGGGTCGCTGGATTGGGTTTCCGGACGTCCTAGGGTCACGACGAACGGCCAACTTCTCCGATCGTTTTTTGTTCGTTTTCCGACGTGAAATCGTAGTAAGGAAAAAGGGTTAGAATCCGAGTTTCTGAGATATATGGACGAACTAAAACTTTGTACAATAGCTTACCAAGAGTCTAGAGGGCAGGGCTTGGTTCCTTTCGCCTTGCCGTCGCCGGAATACTCGCCGGAAAGTCGATTCGGAGGGGTTTTGACTTGGAGAGGAAGTTTGGGAGTGTTTAGGATTTTGTTTTCTGAAAACTATGGGTTGGGGGCGCCAAAATCTGTTCTTATGCCCTTCCCAATTGTTGTGATCGACTTGCCACCGATTGAGGTCGGATTTTTGGCAAGAAAATCGCCATGGAAGGAATTCAGCACCTCTGGCGCGCTGGTGACGCGCACCTAAGCTTTTGCCCGCGCGGAGCACGCGCGACCAGCCTGGAGTCGCGACGCCTCCGTCTGCGCGGTGGCCGCGTGGCGGCGCGCGGCAGGCGCGGGCCGGCCGGTTCGGCGGTCCACGTGTTCTGTCGGGTCTTTCCTTCCTTTCCTCTATCGGTTTTCTACCCTCTACGTGTTAGCTCGATTCCTTGGGTCGTCTCCGGTTCGGAATCTTTACCTTAAACTTGTTACGAGTTCGGCTTATCGCTCGTAACATTTCCGTGTCCTAATTAGTCTAGTCTAAATCGGTTCCAACTCCTCCTATCGTCCTTGCGATCGATCTTGTGATTTATCTCGTGATTTATTTTGTGATTTATTTTGTGAGTTATTTTGTGAGTTATTTTGTGACTGAACTTAGAAATTAGTTCCAAGATGCCTACGTACCCTGTGAAGGGATCAAGTCATGACGTAGTTCAAAACAATTTGAATTTGTTTTTTTCTCGGGTGTTACATCCTCCCCCCCCCCCAAGAATACAGTTATGTCCCCATAACTGTGGCCGGTTCATCTTGGAAGAGGGTAGGGTAACGTTGTTTCATGTCGGCCTCCAACTCCCACGTTGCCGTCTCCGTCTCGTGGTTGGACCAAAGGACCTTGACCATTCTCACGGTCTTATTCCTCGTTACTCTCTCCTTTGTGTCAAGTACCCACACCGGAACTTCCTCATAACTTAGGTCATCCTCAAATTCAACTTCTTCCGGTTGGAGTACATAGGTCGGATCGTGCACATACTTCTTCAATTGGGAGACATGGAATACGTCGTGAATACGAGCAAACTGTGGTGGGGACACTAGTCAATAAGCGGTTTCCCACTCTCTACGGGATTCCTTATGGTCCCTATGTATTTACGTCCCGATGGTTTTCTGTAGTCTTGCGAAAAGAAGACGTGAGGCAATTCTGCTGTCCTTGTCAGGAATAATGTCAGGTGATGCCCCATGTCGTTGTATCTCACTGTCAATGTATGCTCGGGTTCAGTGAGGGGTGTATAGCAAAAGAGATTAAGCAAAACAGGAAAAATAAAACTCCCTCCGGGTCCCGCGCGGTAATGCGCCATAGCGCGCGGCGAGCGCACGGCCGCACCTGTTCGAAGAAATGGGGCTCGCGCTCCGCGCGAGCCACTTCCCCCATTTCCCATTCGAGACCACACCCCCAATTCTCTCTAAATCCGGCGAGTCACCTTCCTGTTTGCTTGATTTCGACTTCAATTTCACTCATCAAGGTATGAATCTACTAAACCCACTTACTAATTTCAATTTTTATGCTTTGAATGACTTGATTTGTGAAGAGATTTAGGAATTAGGGTTTATGTACAAAAATTGGGGGTTTGTTATTTTTAGGCTTGATTTGTGCAGATTAGCAAGTGTACATGGCAATTGTTGTTACTCTTGTTGCCTTGCCTGTATTTATGTCATAATGTGTTTATGTTTTTGGCAAATTCTTGTTGGATTTGAATCCTTAGAAAGGCTATGAAGTTTTTGATGTTTGGTTGTTATTGGGGTGTGATTATTAGTTCGTTCCCTTGTTGTTTGGTGCTGTAGGAAATGCTGCGTTGTTATTAGAGTGATTGTTTCATTCTGTGGGCAATCTTCCGTGTGTTTGTTAATAACTTAGGTTTTGGTTTATTGCGCACATAACGTGCTCGACGAAATGCCTCAAAGGCCTTGGGAATTAGTTTGAGCATATCCTTTGCCCAGATTACCTTCCGGTTTGTCTTAGTGAACAGTAGGGTTTGATGTTCTTATGGCGTAGTCACATTGGAAGTTTATATTGATGTCCCTTACGTATTCCTGCTTGAGTTGTGTGTGGAATTTAGTCTTATGATTGGTATTGGATGATTCGCAGGATGTTGCTCTTTTTGTGGGTCGTTTTGGCGTCTCTCATGTGTCCTCCGATGACTAGGAGACGAGTTACTGATTAGGCTGGCCCCAGCCATGCCGCTCCAGCGATGCCTGACTTCGATGAGAGCGAGTCAGAGGAGGACGAGGAGTAGCGGGGCCCGCGACTCAGGGGTCTCCCGAACGAGGTGCGTCCTCACCGGCACGACAGGTTCCGGTTTAGGACGAGGGCTGCCCAGGACTTTTATTTCGACGAGCTTCGTCGAAACAGGGCTTACGTCCCTGAGAGAGGCATATATCCTCATCATCTGGGCGATGACAGGGTCAGTGCAGTCTTGGAGTATTTGCAGTGGACCGGTCTTGCACGTCATCCCGAGGGCGTTGCCTCCGGTTATCTGGCTATGGAGGTTATCACCAACATTGGCGGTCTCGGGGAGGGTGACGACCTATCTCGGGTATGGGTTTGTGGTCGCTATCTCGACTTCAGTGCTTGGGCGATCAATGTCTATTTTGGCTTGCCTGACGATGGCGCATTTCGCCCACAGCCTGAGGGACGTGTTCTTGCTCCTGCGTGGGATACCTTATGCACCATAGTGCCTCCTCAGCTCGAGCACGGTCATGAGCTGCGTTTGACGACGATGGACTCCCCTTGGCGAGAGCTTGCTCAGCTATGGTTAGGGCGCGTCCGGCCGATCACCCGGAGCCACATTGTCCTGGATCACGTCTACGAGACCACTTGCTTTATCGCGCGAGATGGTAGGGTGAATGTAGGAGCTTGTATCGAGGACAACTTGCGGGGTATGCGGAAAGGACGAGGGAGTAGGTTGATTACCCATGTTCACCATCTGTGGATTGTGCGCGGCGCAGGACCGGAGACGGATCCGTACGATTTAGTGGCGGGCAGTTGCTACCGTATCCCGACTTACGCTGCCCGGCGTAGCGCCTTACGTCGTGGGGCTCCCCGTGCTGTACTTCGCCCGCAGCCTGATGATGGCGGCTTGATCCTTGTCGTACCACCGGAGCAGCCACCCCCTCCTCCAGTAGTTCCACCTCCTGCAGTGGCACCTCAGGGACAGGAGATGGCTCAGATGCTGCAGATGATGCAGGAGATGCGGGTCGGTATGGATGCCGGGTTTGCAGCTGGGCAGGCTCGTTACGATGCCATAGACGCTAGATTGGACTTCTACCAGACCCGTATGGACTCGTTCGCTACGAGGCAGGCTCAGCAACACGGCCACCATGTCCGACATGTACGCCTATGTGCGGCAGATGGACGACTACATGCGTCGGCAGTTCCCGCCTCCCGATCAGTGATGTTCTTCTTTCATATTTGTTGTTTCGTTTAGGTTCTGCATTAGACGTGATTTGTTTAGTTTCCTCCTTATGAGGACGTTGCTGTTGTCTTGGGTTTGTGATTTATATTTTCGTTATGTTATTGCTTAGTTATGTGTTTGACATGTGTTAGTTGTTTACTGCCGTTTTAGAATCATGGTTTAATTGTTCTGTCTATTTTATGGTTTGAGAGATTCTGGATTTACTGTTACCTTCCTATCGTATCTACATGTGTGTGGGTTGTCCAACAATACTTGCGCCGTTGCTTGACTAAACCGCTTCAAGGAACTTAGATAAACTAGTGTGATAAGATATACGGGGTAGAGTTTATATGTTAAATATATAGCTGCTTGTAAGGGGAAAATTTTATTGAATGAAGATTAGTCTTTTAATAGGTATCAATTTATTGGGGTTTGTTTGTAGAGGTTGCTGGAACTTAGGTAAAATTTATTTATTTTGTTTATTTATTTTTATTTTTTTGTTTTTATTTACTTATTTATTTATTTATTTATTTATTTATTTATTTATTTATTATTTTTATTATTTTTTATTATTTTTTTTTATTTTTTTAGTTCAGTAATCTGTTCGGTTTTTTTTTTTTTGGGTCTAGGGTTGTATGTTCCCCTCTTTGATCATGGTAGTTAAAGAATTAAATAAAATGTATGGAATAAATTTAAATAGGCTTGTATTTTTATTACTCAAGAAATAATTTGGGGTTACAAGCACTCGAACGGAAATAGTAATGGTGCATCAGTATGGATCTCTAAGTCTAGAGTGACTAGGCAGGTACATCCTCGATGGGATCGTCCTCGTCGCTGGATACGTCTATGGGAATGGGTGTCCCCACCTGGCTCGGGCTCGGAGGGAATATGTCAGCCTCTAGGCCCAGCAGCTCAGCTCCTAAGTGTCCTATTTGCATCATCAGTTCGTTATCCTTGTTTTGGAGTGTGACCACTTGGGTTTGGAGTTCGGCGACTTGGGCCTTGAGTTGGGTTATTTCCTGATGGTCAGCTTTCCTAAGATGTCTCAGATAGTCCACGTTACTCTCTAGATGCCCCACTCGAGCCTTGAAGTGATTGATATGCTGTTGGGACTCGAGGTATGCGTTGGTCAGTTTCATCATCAGATTGGTCATGTTCGCGTTGGGTTCGGCCATCTAATGTCAACAAGGGAGGTTAGAGTTAGACATTTTTTGTAACACCCCGGTTTTGGTAACCCAGGCCGGGATGCCACCGCCACACCTCCCTAGCAAGACACGGTTTCTCCGAGCTCACTAAAGAGATGCAAGGCTATGGTTTTCAGTATTTAAAATATTCAAACAGCCCATTCATATATAATTTAAAGATAATACATCAAAGTTGCAGCGGAATTTATAAGTTGTGCAGCGGAAATAATGTATAAGGGCCAACATGGCCAAAACACGGGTTAAACAGGCCCGTTCATGATGTAATCCCCAAAAATTCCCAGTATGCATATGATGATGCATATTCTTCATTCTCTGTAAGAAAAAGAGGATATATGGTTTGGGTCAGCAAAAACGCGCTGAGTAAGCTAACACATAGCATGGGTTAGGGGTTTCAAAGCCTTTAATTAAATTTAATAAAAACATTTCTTGTAGGTAATGATTTGCAAGGCATAACTAAATAAATACTTAAAAATATTAGATATTTTGTTCTCCCGTTACATAACCATTTCAACAATATTTAATTTAGCCGGCAATCCGGCGGCCGCAGCCAATTTCAAAAGTATCATTTAGCCGGTGATCCGGCGGCCTCAGCCAATATCAATAGTATCATTTCTCAAAATATTTTTCGTTTCTTTTATAGTTCACCATTCACCAGGGCCCTTGTGACCGCAATCCTCATAACCAATATTTTTCGCAGGAAACATTCAATCGCCCTTGGGGAATCTAACCCGCAAGAACTCAATACATCCTGGGGAATCTAACCCGCAGGAAAACATACAATCGCCCTTGGGGAATCTAACCCGCAAGAACTCAAATACATCATTGGGAATCAAACCCGCATGAATCATATTGATAACGTCAAACTTGGTCACAAGTCCCCAATGTTTCAAAAGAATTCTTTTAAAGAAAATGTTTTTATTTGGTGTAACGGGATTTTTCAAAAATATAGCTTTATCGTAATTCCAACGTCTCGATCGTTGTTTAAAAGATTTCAAAAATCGATCGATGTCACAGTTTGCGCCTTTTTGGTTTAAAAATCCATTTCTTAGGCGATTGTTCTGAAATTTGTACAGCATCTCAAAAACATCCCAACGAACAACTTTCGTGTTTTAAGTTTTTCGGAAAAACGATGGGAAGCATGTCAAAAATCAAGTTTTCGACAGAAACAAAAAGCTGTCAGGATTCAGGTTTGACAACATTAAAAGATTCGACTTTTTGTCATATCAAATGGACTCCAAAAATTCTGAAATTTCATATGCATATACTAGACATGATTATATGCAACTTTTGTTTAGAACTCAAAGATTGGTTCGGGCTAGAAGTGATAGGAATAAGCTCATCAAGATCGGTTATGAAATCTGTCAAGGTTCTTGACATCGGTACTAACGCAGATCGGATCGGCTCGAGTTTGGAGGTTCAAATCTCAATGAAAAATTCTAAAAACTTACAGTAATGTTCTAAACTCATAGATCTACAACTTTCATGTTCAAGACCAATCCTAGATCGGCTTAGATCCAAGGTCAAAATGGCTAACAAGATTGAGAGTGAAATCTGCCAAAGTTCAAAAATCCAGATTTAATGATCTTCGGTTTTGGGTCGGTTTCAGGTTTCAAAACCTCATGAAAAATTATGAAATTTTTACAGAAGCTAAATCAAAGCCTTAGCAACACTTTTCATGTTTTGAGTTTTATTGTTTGAGCAGCTTTAGAGGTTCGAAATATTCATACGAAAACGCTGCGTTGAGGGTTTCTCTTGTTGACAGATTTTTAGAGTTTCTAAATCTCTATGTTTGGTTGCATTTTAAGTCACCCAAAACCATAGTAAGGTTAACTTACAGTGGGGATGATGTCTAGGAAGTCACGGGGTCGTCCGGAATCCACGGGATGTCACGAACGAATCTCTTCCACCCGATTTATTCTTCCCTTGGCTCCGATTTGTGTTTGAATACGAAGATTCGTAAGTTAGGATGATGTTTATGATCTTAAAATCATAAGGAAACTTGAATAACATCTTACCAACAATCCAAAGCCTGCAATCCTTGATCTACACACTTCCTTGGTTGGATTTGGTTGCCGGAAACTCGTCGGAAAGTCGCCGGAAGTTCGTCGGAAGAGTGTTTGGCTTTGGGAGAGTTTTGGGAGAGTTTTGGGGTGAATGATTGATGAAAATGGCTGACAATGGGGTGTTAGGGACCTCTATAATCATCCAAAATATGCCTCCCCCGTGATAGATCAAGATTCCCACCTTTGGGACCCAAAAAATGGCAAAAAGTCGCCAAAAACACATAATGCCCGACTGCTACAGTAGCATGCTACAGTAGCGTGCTACAGTAGCATGCTACAGTAACTTTTTTTTTTTTTTTTTTTAAATTTTTTTTTTTTTTATATATATATATTAAGATTCTTATCTTAAAAAAAATCATAATGTGGGAATTTTTGTGATCTTGTAAGTCATACATAGCTTCAAAAAGGAATATATTCTTTATTTGAAAATGACAAGATATGAATAATATTCCACCCTACAATTTCAAACCATAGTCAAATTATTCCCAATTATATTATGGCATTCTAGAATAATCCCATAATAAAAAAAATATGGGTAGAATGATTAATCAAGGATATATAGAAAATAGATAATTCTCATTATAATTTAAACATGTAAATATATACATGTATATACATGTGTACATGTTTGGAAAGATTATTTCAAGACCAAGGTATATATGTGTATATAAACTTGTATATGGATTTAAAATATTCTATGAACCATATACTTATTACACTTGATATTGAAATCCATATATTTATTTGAAAAGACAAATATATATATATAAAATTTTTCAAAGTATGTTTTGTAGAAAATAATATACTAATCTTTAAGCAAATATTTGAACATATAAATATATATAGATTTGATTAAAAATCTACTTAGTGAATTAATCAAAAATATATATTCATATATATATTTCGGGCAATTTCTATGGTATTACAATCTACCCTCCTTAAGAATCAACTTCGTCCCCGAAGTTGCGCGACTTATTGATCGATTGATTGATTGCGATTGTATCATTGTGTTTTGTTGTTTGATATTATTTGGGATACATAATATTCGGGTTGTTACATCTTTCAAGCAAGGTTAAGATATGTAGAAATTTAAAACTATGTGAAGTATGCTTATGCAATATGCAAGTGCAAATCCCCCTTTTCCCCATTTAAAAATGCAATCTATCCATGTATTTAAAATAAATCTACTTCATGGGTAAGAATAAAAGTTGGGCCTCTATAGTGGGCCAAAAATTTAATATTTCTTTTGGCTAAGATTTCGGGCTATGTAAAAATAATCTTTTGGGCTAAAATAATACTAGTAGTCAAAATAAATAATCTAAAAATAATACTTGGGTTTTAAAAATAATGGTTTAAAATAATAGTAGTAGCTTAAAAATTCCCGGCTCTGATACCAACTTGTAACACCCCGGTTTTGATAACCCAGGCCGGGATGTCACCGCCACATCTCTCTAGCAAGGCACGGCTTCCCGAGCTCACTAAGGAAATGCAAGGCTTGTGGGTATGCAAAAGATTTAAAACATTTTAAGGTTTAGTCCGGAAATTTGTAATACTTGATTCAAAATACGGTAGTAGTAATCATCATGCGCGAAAATAAATAGAGTAAATGCAACGGAAGTAAATCACGGCCAACATGGCCAAATCCTCGGGTTTAACAGACCCGGTAAAAACAGTACGATGCAGAATTTAAAATGTCCATGAATGGTTTCCCCCAAGTGCATATGCAATGCGTCACTCGACATACTCTGTAAAAGAAAAATGACAACGGTTTATCAGTATAAAAATATACCGAGTAAGTTAATCCCTAACTAACAATTTAAGGGGGTTACATGTGTTTAAATCCAAAGATTCACTTGTCATGCATTACTTTAAAAATCCATATTTTATTCGCAGCGGAAAACATGATTAATTTATCCAAGGCGAAAATACATAATTTAAAAGACTAAATTTTAAAGGCGGAATTTAAAGGCATAATTTAATGATGTAATTTAAATGCGTAATTTAAAAACATAGTAAATAGGATTTAAGCATAATTAACACTCACACAAGTCTTTTATAATTTATCCCGCAAACTAAGAAGAGGACAGCATACATGGAGATCACTAACGAGGCAATCTCAACATAGGACCACTAACGAGACAGTCCACAATAATGGGAGACCACTAACAAGGCAGTCTCAAAAGATAGTAGGACCACTAACGAGGCGATCCAAAACACAGCGCGCGAGATCACTAACGAGGCAATCTCAGATAGTAAGGAGACCACTAACGAGGCAGTCTCAAAGATAATGATTAGCATGAAGATCGGCTCAGCCTAGTGCATGGGATTTTTCGAAAGTTCGTATTTCAAGTGATCAAAAGATTCGATATCGCGTTTCATAGTTCGAGTTTTCTCTAGTTTGAAAGATCCGGTTTGACGCAGTTTGCGCCTTTCTTATGTAAAAATTCATTTTTACACCAAAAATTCTGAAATTTACACAGTAGCTCAAAAACACACACACGAACAACTTTCATGTTTTAAGTTTTGGGAAATAAGGTTTCGAAGTGAGTCAAAATTTGAGTTCTTTACAAAAGATAATTTCTGTCTCAAAAACTGATTTCGTCACAGGTTCGTGCGACGCCGATTAAAAATTCATTTCAAAACCAATTGATCCGAAATTTTTACAGGAGATACACAACACATTAAGGAACGACTTTCATGTTTTAAGAAATTAGAAATAATGAATTTTAGGTGTTCAAAAATCGACC
Organism: Hygrophila difformis; assembly: GCA_030278955.1. NCBI lineage: Eukaryota > Viridiplantae > Streptophyta > Magnoliopsida > Lamiales > Acanthaceae > Hygrophila > Hygrophila difformis. The sequence goes on along the minus strand of JAOANR010000013.1, from coordinate 19,786,117 downwards.
ACAACACGCAGTACACGCGCGGACTCAAAAGATTGCTTAAAACAGGTTCTGAAATTCGGCCGTTTGACATATCAAATGAACTCCAAAATCCATGAAATTTTATATGCATAATCTAGACACATTTATCTACAACTTTTGTTTAGAAATGCAAAGTTAAATCATTCTAAAAACGGGTGAAAAACATGCATCAAGTCGAGTAATGAAATCTGTCAAGGGTTTTAATTGTTCGGTTTGTCACAGAAAGTTTACGACGAGTTTTGGGATAGCAAATCTTAATGTCAATGGATGAAATTTGGACACAAGATAGATTAAAGTCTTAAGAACAAAATCTATGTTGAAAAGTTTTCGGATTGAATTCCCGAAGGTCGGGTTTTTGGCGAGTTTTTGAAATTGGACGAAAATAGGGTTTTTTAAAATCGATTTTTGTTACGGGCATAGATCTCGAGTTTTAAACAACAATAAACCACAAAAACTTGTGAGTAAGGTCTTAACTTACTTAGTTAGAGATTAGGGTCGCTGGATTGGGTTTCCGGACGTCTTAGGGTCACGACGAACGGCCAACTTCTCCGATCGCTTTTTGTTCGTTTTCCGACGTGAAATCGTAGTAAGGAAAAAGGGTTAGAATCCGAGTTTCTGAGATATATTGACGAACTAAAACTTTGTACAATAGCTTACCAAGAGTCTAGAGGGCAGGGCTTGGTTCCTTTCGCCGTGCCGTCGCCGGAATACTCGCCGGAAAGTCGATTCGGAGGGGTTTTGACTTGGAGAGGAAGTTTGGGAGTGTTTAGGGTTTTGTTTTCTGAAAACTATGGGTTGGGGGGGCCCAAATCTGTACTTATGCCCTTCCCAATTGTTGTGATCGACTTGCCACCGATTGAGGTCGGATTTTTGGCAAGAAAATCGCCATGGAAGGAAAGTTTGCACCTTCAGTACCTCTGGCGCGCTGGTGACGCGCACCTAAGCTTTTGCCCGCGCGGAGCACGCGCGACCAGCCTGGAGTCGCGACGCCTCCGTCCGCGCGGTGGCCGCGCGGCGGCGCGCGGCGGGCGCGGGCCGGCCGGACCGGCCGGTTCGGCGGTCCGCGTGTTCTGTCGGGTCTTTCCTTGCTTTCCTCTATCGGTTTTCTACCCTCTACGTGTTAGCTCGATTCCTTGGGTCGTCTCCGGTTCGGAATCTTTACCTTAAACTTGTTACAAGTTCGGCTTATCGCTCGTAACATTTTCGTGTCCTAATTAGTCTAGTCTAAATCGGTTCCAACTCCTCCTATCGTCCTTGCGATCGATCTTGTGATTTATCTCGTGATTTATTTTGTGATTTATTTTGTGAGTTATTTTGTGACTGAACTTAGAAATTAATTCCAAGCTGCCTCCGTACCCTGTGAAGGGATCAAGTCATGACGTAGTTCAAAACAATTTGAATTTGTTTTTTCTCGGGTGTTACAAATGAGGCGTGACAATTAATGAGGTGAGGCTGGTAGTGGATCCCTTGGAACAACGATTTAATTACCCATGGACTTTTGTGGCAAAGGCAAGGCAGCAAAAAAAAAAAAAAGAAAGAAAAAGGAAGCAGTGATTGAGGACTATGGTAATGGAAGTGAACTCTCAAGGCCCTAATGTGCTGGGCTTTATGCACAAAGCGTTATGGGACACAATTGCTCACAATTACTTTATCTATTATAACCGCAGTTAATGCGCTATAACTTTGTTAATATATCAATTATTGAAATTCAGCATATACTTATTCAGTATACATACCGAAGCCTGCGGTGATAGCAATATAACATTGGGATAATAGCGATTCAGCAGATGATTGAGATGGTTAGGATGCTTGGGATATGTAATAGGCTAACAGCCACAGTTATGCACAATTGCAAAAGAAAATGTTATAGATGCTCAATCATAATATCATATAAGGAACATAATAAATTTGAATATGTAATTAATTTTATTTCCATATTAATATCAATTGGTAACTTGCATATCCATTAAGAAAATAATAAATCTAGTAAAGAATATAACACTAAAGCATATGTTGAATTACATAACTTCAGCATAGTAATCGAGTCCTTTATGTCTATATTATATTTATAGTATAGTATAGTACTATAATTAAGTGCACTTGTGTGTATGGCCAAAGCACAATATGAATATGTTATAGTAGATTTTACATACCTAAGTATTTTTGGAATTGTAGAGAGTAGTGGAGAGGACTGATGATGGATACACAATGGTTATTTAATTAATTGAGTAATTAATAAATACCCCAACAATAGAACTAATAGTTTTTTAAATCAAATATGCATATGATGATGGTGATCTGACACATAGGATGATCCAATTTAAAGTTAATTGTGTAGCAAAAAAATTTAAAGTTAATTAACCACTAGAATGATAATATGATCCATTGTGCCATTATTTAATTAATTTAATATGCATAAGAATATGCATGCAGCTAAAAAAACCTATGTAAGAGCTTAGGTAGCTTACCAAACATTTGACATTGTAGATAGGGAAAACTAGGGCCCGGTACCCATCGACAAAATATTATAAGAGTCAAAGCCCCTTCATTTCAAATATTGTGTTTTAGGCCCTATGTAATAACTTGGTAAATCACATACCAAGAACTTGGTAAAGCACATCCCAATAATTTGGTAAACACCATAAGATAATCGTGGTAAAGCACATACTAAAAACTTGGTAAAGCACATATAGTATATGTGAAATAACTTGGTAAACATCATAAAATATTTGTGGTAAAGCGCATACCAATAACCTGGTAAACACCATAAGATATTTGTGGTAAAGCACATACCAAGACTTGGTAAATACTAGTATATGATATATGTGGAATAACTTGGTAAACACCATAAGATATTTGTGGTAAAGTACATACCAAAAACTTGGTAAATACCATATGGTATCTGTGGTAAACCACGTACCAGTAACTTGGTAAGTACTAATATATGGTAGCTATAGTAAAACACACACTAACACAGTGGTAAACCACATATCATTAACCTGGTAAATACCATATAGTATCTAGGTAAGACACATACAAATAACGTGGTAAACCAAGTCAAACATGTGATGGGGTGCAAAGTGTAATAAAATTGGAATGAGGCTTAAAAAAATGGAAAGATTTTTTAAAAGTGTTCCGGCCCTAATTGCCGTTGTATATAATCATAACAAGAAAAAGTAGTATGAAAATAGCAGCATAGAACAAAGAAATAAGCAGCCCAAAAGTCCGAACCTAAGATCAATAGTCCGAAATCCACAATTCATGACCCGTGATCCGCCGACCCAATCCGAATCCATACACCACCTTCAAAATTTTGATTTGGGGATCTACATTTCTCATTCTCCCCATCACCAAACCCTTATCCTTCTTTTGTGCCTATGAGGAAGAAATTGAGAGCAAAACTTGGAGAAAATATTGTGAAAGAGATCAAAATCACTTTGGGATAGTTAGAACTTTGGATGATTATTTTCCTTCACCTTACATGCAATTTTTGTGGGTCGAAATTGGATTTTCACTCGAACATGATAGAATTTGTTGTGATGGTAGTGAATTGGAGCTTCGAGATTGTGAACTGAGGCTTGGGAGCTATATAATTAAAGTTTAAGAGTGACGGAGGATCTACCAAAACATAAAACAAGGGTTAGATTTAGCAAATTTGGTGAGATTTCGGTATAGATGGAACTGAAAACTTCATCTTTGCATTTTCCAGAGGAATCGCATTGCCAAATTTATGACAGACTTACTAAAATTTATGACATTGAAATTTAAGGATATAATTAATTTTGTCACTTCTTATTACTCATGGAAAACTGTGTTCCAAAAATATATTATCAAGTTGTAGAATTTATGTGTAGAATTTATGTGTAAGCAGATGATCATCGCCTATGGAGGATGGCAAATCAAAGCAGGTCCCACATTTTCGTTAACTTCAATTGATTGCTCTCTTCAAGAAGAAAGAAGAATACTAAGTGTTAAATCTAATTTACAAAGAAGAATACTAAGTGTGAGAAGAATACTAAGTGTTAAATCTAATTTACAAAGAAAGAAGAATACTAAGAAGAAAGAAGAATACTAAGTGTTAATTTTCGTTAATTTACAAAGAAGAAAGAAGAATACTAAGTGTTAAATCTAATTTACAAAAGCGTTTAAATTCTACTCTATAAAGCATATAAACTGTGAGAAAACAAAATTAATCTAATCTAAGCAATCAATCAGGTAACCCATACTTGAGCTCGACTGGTTTAATAAATGAGCCGAGCTCAGCTCACTCAACAAAACTAACGAGCCTCAAACCAAAGTTCGGCTCGATTAAAATCATTTTGAAAATCAAGCTCGAGCCCAGCTCTTTATGCTCAAATAAGCCAAGCTCGAGCTCGTTTGCACACTCATTTAGAGCTCACGAAAGCTACATGTGTCATTTTTTTCTGCACCTTCTTGAGGATCGATACACCAAATTCCTCATCCAAAATAATTTAAACACGAAGTTATCAACATTTATATAATCCAAAATACAGTACCAAAATAATCCCAACATTAAAAACAAAGTTATAGAAGCATTCACGTAAACCCAAACAACAAAGTACTAAACATTAGAAGTTAGAACATCAATGCAACATTCAAAACAGCATCATTGAGACAACTTCATGCATGTAGTCAACCACCATCTTCATTTAAACATCCACATTAAATTCCTATAAAAATGAATCCAAGAAAAGAATAAAACATTACAATTCAAATAAAAAAGATATCAAGAAGTAAGCTTTGCAGGAACTAGTTTAAACTTCCATATGGGACAATATATATACATATATAACACTTTCCATATGAATATCCATGAATGGCAGTATTATGTGAAGGCATACATTAACACTACAATAGTTTTTTGCTGCGAAAACATAGCTGGACAGAAAACATATCAATTTAACTTCCCACTAGTATAGCAGAAGTAAGATATTGGCAAAATTGTGGGCGTGGGGATGTAAATGGAATGAACAGTGTAAAATCTTAACAATTCTCGCTGCAACTTAGAGAATATCTAATTTAAGACAAAATGATAAAAAGAAAAGAAATGCATAAAGGTCAAAGAAAAGATCCAGGCACAACAAATATGGTGGGGGATTAGACACTAAAACTTGATAGAGAAGTAAAGAACTTTCCTACTGTTTCCAGAAAATGTGCCTCTTCCAGCTTGATCCAGTTATAAAACATAGCAATGACATAATTACCATATTTATTAAACTTATAGGGATCAGGATTTGAGTGAAAGAAAAGGACTGAAACAAAAAAATATCCCATGCCAGAGAAATCATTTGGAATAAGATTATCACAAATGGGAGGTTATAAAAATTAGAATAGGCAACTCTTACACTAAATAATTCTGACAAAATCATTAAGCAACCAATGAAATAATCTCTAAGCATTTTCATTCACAGTTGTCCCATTAGAAAAACTGCCATCTTACGCTCGAATCATATACTACAATTGCACTATAAATCTATAATATCAGCACTCTTGACGTATACGGCAGACCAATGCATCATATCACGAATAAACAACTGAATCAAAAGAAAGCAGTTACAATCTAAAGCAGCCAATTGAGAAGAGGGAAATCAGAGCAATATAAAACACAATCAAACACATTATCATTAACCCCATCACTGAATCAAACAGCAAAGAACAATTACAATGTACTCGAAATAAGCGAACCATTGAACAACATATATTTATCGAAACGAAAACAACAGCTCAAGGGATGAGTAGGAAAACACACAAAATAAACCAGGTAAATAAAAGCGTAGAAACCACGAACCATTTTCAACGGTAGGATTTTTGGAACCTCGCGCGGGCACCGCGACCTCCAAACTTCTTTGGCTCACAGCGCCTTGGATCAGCGACCAGAAGCGTCCTGTCGTACCTCACGAGAATATCCTTTATTTCTTTCTTTGATTGCTCGTCGACGTACTTCTGATAGAAGGCAACAAGAGCTTTCGCAATAGACTGACGGATAGCGTAAATTTGAGAGGTGTGACCACCGCCTTTGACACGCACGCGCATATCCACACCGGCGAAGCGGTGGCGGCCGAGGAGGAGAATAGGCTCGAACGCCTTGTACCGAAGGATCTCCGGCTGAACGAGTTCGATGGGAACTCCGTTGATTTTGATCAGACCGCGGCCACGCTTGCAGTGAGTGACGGCCACTGCCGTCTTCTTCCGGCCGAAGCATTGGACGGATTCTGCTGCCGCCGTCGTCGCCATGATTGTGTTCCTCTGTATTGGTAGGGTTTGAAAAATGAGAGGGCAATGTATTTATACTGTGTACAAAGGTCGTTTGAGTTAGGGTTCTTCTACAGTGGCCGCATTTGGGCCAATTTTTTAATGATTACTTTGCTTTGGGCCGAGAAGATTGAGCTCTTCTACAGTTGGCTGCCCAATTCTTTTACTACATAATGTGGGATTTTTAGACAAAGCCACCCTACAAGGTCAAACCCACCACTTGGAAACCTTTAGTCCCGTTTTTTATAACTTATTTTTAGGACTTATTACTTATTTTATTATAATTATATAAATATTCAGATCAAATTTTATCAATTAGTCACATTCAGACTAGATGAAACCATTATAATAAAATTATATAATATTTATTTTTTTTTAAAAAGCAAAAAAATATAGCAATTCAAATATTATTTAAATATACTTATCAAGTTCTTAATATATTTTATTAATATAAATACTTTTAATATTGTATTTTTATATTATTTATATTAAAGTGTGCCGAGATAAATAAAAATATTTTATATATAAATTATTAATTATGATAACATGACATTTATTTTAAAATTTTAAAAACACAAAATGTTGGAATTTTGAAAAAAAAATAATATATACTTACAGTAATTTGTTAATGATGAATACTTTTATATGACTCATGGAATTTGTCATTTTATATTTTTTATTTAAAAAAAGGTTATTAAAAGATTGAGTAATTAATTACTATTACTAATACTAATATATAATTAATACTATATTTTTAATTAGTAATTAATAATAATAATTACTATTATTCATTATTTATTATTATTATATATACTCATAATAGAAATAATTATTAATAATTAATTATTAAATTATTATTATTATCATTATTATTTTAATTGGAATCAAAATATAAATTAGATCAGATCAGATCAGACCAAATTTTATAAAATTCAAATCAGAATAGCTTATTTAAGTTCTAGAGAATTGCTTTATTCCCCCTAAAAGTTTAAAACCCTAACAATGTTTAACAAGTTAACTAAAGTTAGTTTACTAATCTCTCAATTGTGAAATAACAAAAATACTCATAATGTGGTATGTGACCAAACAGAAACGTGGTAACCGTCAACATGAAAGTATGATAAAGCCATATATAGAAAATTGGTAAAAGAACGAGGTTGACTTAAGTAACTATATCCTAAAAAGTGTTGTAACCAATTTTTTTGCGTTTGGAATGACATTAAATTATGGAAATTGGGACAATAAAATAAATGATAACGGACTAAGCAAAAGGTGGTAACTGTCAATATGAAAGTGTGGTAAAGCCATATTTAGAAACTTGGTAAAAGAACGATGTTTATTGTGGTAACCATAACAGAAAAAGTGTGGTAACCAATTTTGTTGGGATTGAAATGACATCAAATTATGGGGACTAGGGTAACAAAATAAGTGGTAATGGACTAAGCACAAACGTGATAACTTTCAATATAAAAGTATGGTAAAGTCATACTTAAAAACGTGGTAATAGAATGAGCTTGACAATGGTAACCATGACCGAAGAAGTGTGGAAAACAATGTTTATGGGTTTGAATTACATTAAATTATGGGGATTGGGGTAATAAAACAAGTGGTAACGGACTAAACAGAAACATGGTAACTGTCAACATGAAAGTGTAGTAAAGCCATGATTAAAGACGTAAGAAAACGAGGTTGAATGTGGTATCCATAACCGAAGCAGTGTGGTAATGCCCCAATGAAAACGTGATACTCTATAATCCGTGCCAAAACATGGTAACAAAATTTGCTCGCATGTGGTAATGCCCCAATGAGAAACGTGGTGATAAATTTGAAAATGTGTGGTAACTGGGCTATATATTGTGTGGCTCACAAATACTGATAACATGGTAAGCCGTATTGAATTGATGTGGTAACCCATTTGAAGAGTTTGTAGTAATGCTTCAACGATGTATTTGTGTACATTAGTTTTCCATGTGGGTTTTGAAATGTTGTTGTAAACACGTGAAATTTATTCGCCACTAAAAATGCGACACGTGTAACTTTAAATATTAATTTAATTATTTTTAAGCATTTTAAATAAATTAAATGCTTGAAATAGTTATTAATATTTATTGGGCTAGGTGGATCCATCAAGCCAAATTGATTTAATTATATTGGGCTAATATGAATAAGTCCAAATGCAAGACCCACAAGCCCCATGGCCAATTGACACTTGAAGCAGGCCAGCCCATGAAAATTAATCAATGAGGATAAGTACAAATGAAAGACCCACAAGCCCATGATCCAATGGACACTTGAAGTAGGCCAGTCCATGGAAATTAGTTAATGTGCACAAGCCCAGATGAAAGGCCCACATGCTTTATGACCCGATGGATACGTGGATTGGACCAGCCCATTAAAATGGCCCACCATCCACCATTTTTCCTCTATAAATAGAGATGTCCCTGCACACATTAGGGTCACTTCTTCACTTCCAGAGACACATCTTGATACCCTAATCACCCTCAAGTCTCAAGCACTTGAGATCTACAGCAACAAAACGCTGCAGAAATTCCTAGAAGCCGAAGAAGAAGCACAAAAGCATCTCGACGTCTTCAAGGTTGGAGGAATCAAAGGAGTAACAGAAGTCGAACACTCATATCGTTTGATCTTCACATATTTCTTTTAAATTCATTGAAATTCTCTGTAATTGTAGACATTTCTTGTGAAATTAATAAAATTATTTTGCAGTTTCTGTCTACGCATTTTTTGCACCTACAGATATTGGCACGCCCAGTGGGACACTTCTGCCTTTCATCTCCTCCAGACGTCGTCAACAAAATCCAATGGCTTCAAGGAACACCTCCAAGAGAAACTCTTCAACATCCGGTGCCGCTATGCCCAACGTCACCACAAAGAACATGAAGAAAGCAATGGAAGCCGCCGATGCTGCGCGCGAAAAAGAAGTTGATGCGGATATGCCGCTGCTGGAAGAAGGAAACGACCATAGATCGGGATCTTCCATGCCGTTGTCAAGCCCGCGGGGAGATCAAGAAGAGACATCCGCACTGCGTCATGCTGTTGCAATGACAACCCAAGCCAGCACTCTTGAAGAGCAAATGGCCAACCTGACAAAGATCGTGAAAATGCTTGCGAAGAGATCCGAGTTGCAAGATGCACGTATGGAGCAAATGATGAACAGACTGGATGGCTCTAACGGCGGCCAAGCGGTGAACAAGCCCGTGGAGATTCGCGACGATGGGGAGACTTCCCGACCGGATGCTTCAGCAAAAGGAAAAGCAACTGCCGACGTCCAAGTCACTCCTGACGGCTTCATCTCGGCTGATCAACTGAAAGAGTTCATCACGGGAACGCTGAAGGAAGAGGTCTCGGCAGGATCAAAATCCTCCTTGACGTATCTCAAACCATACAGCGCCCACATCGACTCATTGAGGATGCCAGCAGGCTATCAACCGCCCAAGTTCCAACAGTTCGACAGCAAAGGGAATCCCAAGCAACATATCGCCCATTTCGTAGAGACATGCAACAAAGCGGGTACATTTGGAGATCACCTCATCAAGCAGTTCATTCGTTCATTAAAGGGGAATGCATTCGAATGGTATACCGATTTGGAACACGGCAGCATAGACAGTTGGGATCAACTTGAGCAAGAGTTTCTGAATCGTTTTTACAGCACACGGTGTACCGTCAGCATGATAGAATTGATGAACACGCAACAATCGAAGAGCGAGCCAGTGATTGACTACATCAACCGCTGGAGGAGCCTAAGCCTCAACTGCAAGGATCGCTTGTCTGAGACGTCGGCAATTGAGATGTGCATCCAAGGCATGCAATGGGGTCTACAATACATCTTGCAAGGCATTCGTCCCCGGACATTCGAGGAGCTTGCAACTCGTGCTCACGACATGGAGCTAAGTTTGGCGTCAAGTGGAGCCTATGGTCCGCCCGTTCAACAAACTCGTCCAAACAACCGAGTCGAATGGAAGAAGGGAGGGAAGCCGCAGTCGAAGCCACCCACAAAGGATGCGATGGCAACAAGCGCCGCTTTCATAAAAGTACGTGGGAAGGAGCCGGTGACAAACGACAAGCCAAAGCCACCACAAGCTCAACGTCAAAAGTCGTCATTGGAAGATAGACGGGCTAAGACGTACCCATTCCTCGATTCCGACCTACCGGGCATCTTCGATGACTTGATGAAAGAAAACCTCATCGAGCTACCAAGGATGAAGCGACCCGAGCAAGCTGGGATGACCAACGACCCGCTATACTGCAAGTACCACCGTTTGGTGAGCCACACGATCCAAGATTGCTTCGTTTTCAAAGACAAAGTCATGGATCTCGTCAAACAAGGCAAAATCACCTTGGCAGACGAAGCAGAGACGGCCAACACCGTTTCCATCCAAGTTGGATCGATCGAGATCAAAGTTCCCGACAAGTCCACGACGTGCAACACCGTCTTCGAGGCCGGGAGTACGTCAAAGCAAAACCACCCTAAGCAAGTTAATGACCATTCGCGTCTCAGTCAGTGCATGCTTTCCATCACGTTCAATGACGACGACATGCCGATGGAGCTGGAAAATTCAAAGCTCACAACCGACCATTGTTCGTCGTCGGATACGAAAACAACAAAAGAGTCAATCGCGTCCTGATAGATGGAGGTTCTGCCGTCAACATCATGCCACTTCACACCCTGAAGGAATTGGGCATCTCGGAGGAAGAACTATCCAATAGCAAAATGTTGATCCAAGGCTTCAACCAAGGGGGCAAAAATCCCTTGGCGCAATCCGAGTCCGTCTGCAAATTGATGAGATGGACGCAAACACATACTTCCACGTCATTGACGCAAGAACATCATACAACATGCTTCTTGGCCGGACATGGATCCATGAAAACGGCGTTGTTCCTTCAACATGGCACCAGTGCTTCAAGTACGTGCACAACGACGTCGTCAAGAGAGTTATCGCCGATGACAAACCATTTGCGGTGGCTGAGTCCTACTATGGAGACGCTAAATACTACCTTGAGGCGTCCAAAGCTAAGGCACCTTCGTTGGAGGAAGAAGAACGTAAAGGTCAACCAACCCGTGAAGACAAAGGAAAATCCATCCTGGAAGAAGCATTCGAAGGACTTACACTCCCGCTAACGCCCATTGATCCCGGCACATCACAGAAAGTGTTGAAGATTCAACTCAAAGGCAGTGAGGCACGTCGACTGAAGAATGACAAAGAATTCGGTCCGAAGGCATTCAAGTTGCTCACCAAGTCTGGCTTCAACCCAAATGAGTCATCGCCGTTGGGAAAGCTCCCAGACAACAATTGGAGAAAAGGTGACCGGAGTGGACTTGGGTATGTTGCGGAATTCGACACGGCGCCCCAAGCATCGAAGGCACCCATATTCGTCAAAACTGAACAAACAGTGAAGGCACCGGTTCGTATCATCATAAAATGAGCTACGACCAATTACATCACCGAAGAAGCAAATCAAGAGGATCATGCTCCAAAGGACCAACCTGCACGTAAGTCAGCATTTGATCGCATCGGTAGTCCGTCAAAAGGAGAGCCAAAACGGTGTGTCCATGATAGACTTGGGTCGGTGAAGACAACTGAGCATAAAAAGTCTGTCTTCCGTAGGCTTGGGACAAACAAAGAAGTGAAGTCAACGGTTTTCGGGAGGCTCGGAGCTGTTGCCAAAGAAGACTCTGCAAAATCCGTCTTCGAAAGGCTAGGTTCTACAAAACGCCAATTGCAAAACAAAGCATCGGCTAGCAAGGAGCGGTCTCCAGTGAAGCAAGGAATATTGGCCGACCCGAATTACGGCAATGATGTGAGGAGCATAGTGCCGTCCCCCATGAAACGTCAAGTTGAATGGTCCGTCTCATCCGACGGATGGCTGAGGCTCAAGAAATGAACTATCGTCTTTACAAAGCATGACGAAGATGATCAAACCGATACCGTTGAATCCATCAATCATATTACCATTGATTGCAGTGAGCCAAATGAAGAAGACGCCAACGCAGCACCAACGCAACTTGAAGAAGATATCAAGATCACGGTGGATGAACTGCGTGAGGTGAACTTAGGCGATGAAAAAGATCCTCGCCCAACATTTATCAGTGCCCAACTGACCGTAGATGAAGCGGAGGAATACGTACCGCTGCTCCAAGAATTCAAAGACGTCTTTGCATGGTCCTACAAAGAAATGCCCGGTCTGGACCCCAAGATAGCCGTCCACCGCCTTGCAGTGAAGAAAGATGCACGACCCGTGAAGCAAGCACAACGTCGATTCCGCCCTGAGCTTCTCCCACAAATTGAAGCTGAAGTCAACAAGCTGATTGATGTTGGCTTCATTCGTGAAGTGCAATATCCCACCTGGATCTCAAGTATCGTCCCGGTGAGGAAGAAGAATGACAAATCCGGGTATGCGTGGACTTTCGTGATCAGAACGAGGCTTGCCCAAAAGACGAGTTCCCGTTGCCGATCACCGAGCTGATGATTGATGCCACCACGGGACATGAAGCGTTGTCGTTTATGGATGGGTCTTCCGGCTACAACCAAATAAAGATGGCGCCCGAAGACGAAGAGATGACTGCGTTCCGGACTCCAAAAGGCATATACTGTTATAAAGTTATGCCCTTCGGCCTGAAGAATGCGGGGGCAACATATCAACGTGCTATGCAAAAGATCTTCGATGACATGCTGCACAACTTGGTTGAATGCTACGTCGATGATCTCGTGGTAAAGACTAAGGAACGAGTCAATCACCTGCAAGACTTGAGGATCGTGTTCGAACGCCTTCGTAAGCATCAACTGAAGATGAATCCGTTGAAGTGCGCGTTTGGCGTGTCCTCTGGAAAGTTCCTCGGCTTTGTTGTACGGAATCACGGCATTGAAATCGAGCAAGCCAAAATTGACGCAATCTTGAGGATGCCGGAACCACGGGATATCCATGAGTTGAAGAGCCTTCAAGGCAAGCTCGCATACATCCGGAGGTTCATTTTCAATCTTGCTGGACGATGCCAACCGTTCAGCAAGCTCATGAAGAAAGGTATTCCGTTCGAGTGGGATGAGTCCTGCAAGAAAGCGTTCGACAACATCAAAGCTTATCTGATGAAGCCGCCAGTGCTAGCTGCTCCAGTGATCGGACGACCATTGATCCTATACGTAGCTGCCCAAGAAAACTCTGTTGGCGCATTGCTAGCCCAAGAAAATGATGGGGGCAAGGAGAACGCACTCTACTATCTGAGCCGGATGATGACGCCGATCGAGCTCAAGTTCCGTCCAATCGAAAAGCTTTGTCTAGCATTGGTCTTCGCCATCCGCAAACTGAAGCATTACTTCCAAGCTCACACGGTACATCTCGTATCCAAAGCAAATCCTCTCAAGCATGTGTTGTCTCAATCTGCTCTCTAAAAGACTCTCACGATGGTACTTGTTGTTTCAACAGTTCGAGATCATTTATGTACCACAAAAGGCTATAAAAGGACAAGCCCTGGCCGACTTCTTAGCTGATCATCCGATACCTGCTGAATGGGATCTTTCTGATGACCTTCCGGACGAAGATGTGATTGAAACTTTTGACAATTTCCTTGCACGAGTATTTTATAGAAAATAAGATAATCACGGTCTTGATTTTTATTTAATGAAACCGATATATGATGATGGAGTTGGGATTAGGGATATATGTATAGGTTGTCACGTTTTTATTTACTCGTGTTTAAGAAACTGTGCCCCCGAAAGAGCACGGTGTCAAAAATTGCAGTAATTTATAGTAAGACCGGATCGTTCACTGGAGGATGTGCGATAGAAGCAGGGCCCACGTCATTTTATAAGATTTTCAACTCGGTTACTCGAATCAGTTGGAGAAGTTGACTAACAACTACTTTACTAAATTTAAGCTAGTTAGGAAAGTAATTAAAGTAAAGCAGAGAAAGTTATTCTAGAAAGCGAATTAAATTCCATCTAAGAAAGCGATACAGTTATTCTAAGAAAGCGGATTTAAAATGAGACAGAAAGGACAGGAAGAAAATAATAAAAATTGGACAAGATTCAGATGAAACACAATTAAACTTCCGTTTTGATACACAGATCTTTGCTTGGGATACTCCTGTCAAATAGCTAATTCTCATGCTCTCAGCACTGTTTTCCCTTTGACAGACATGTACTTACAATATGAGTTTACATGCTCTTAAGAAAACAGATTCTAAGATACCACGGACTTACAACTCCTCCCGTCGGAGCGTGTCATTTATCTGTGGTGGACAAGCAACACCTGACAAATCATTAGTTGAAGTGTCAACTACTACTATCATTCTCCCATATCACACCCAAAGATTCTAGTCATGCCTGAACTATCCCATAACTCTCAGACCTAGAAGCAGTTCCACTACTTTCAAAACATCCGAGTGACCTCTAAAGAAAGCATTTAAAAGAAAGCGGTAAAGAAAGCATTTAAAATCCTATCACTCGGAGGTTTCAAAAGAGTTACCCTGGTAGTATAAGAAGAGCCCCCAGTCAGGATGATCGGATGTGGATCAAGAATTCCTGGATCTCGGTGAACCGCTCGCAGTGTTCACTTCCTTCCGGGTGGTTATGAGATACAAACTAATGAAACAAACTAATAAATTAGTTCGTTCCGGATGCACTCACTCAGGACTCGAAGATAGGCTTTGGCAGAAGAGGATAGCAGTTGAAAGGAACTCAACCCTATCTTAGAAAATAACTAAGGCCTACGCATTGTTCTTTTAGAAATATCTAACACACTGTATTTGAATCCAAGTGGATCCCATCTCGGTGTGATAGTTAAGACTAAATTCCCAATACACAGTAACTTTGGAAAATAAAAGATTTTTGAAAATCATTCCCTAAACAGGTACTAGACTCTCAATAAGAACACAGACCCTTTTAGTTTAGATGAGACCTAATCGCTGACTCTGCTTCTAATTCCCCAAAATTAACCCCCGGTAGAATATGAATTAGACATAACTGACGGATTTATCCCTTACTTAGATCCGGATTTTATAAAGGATTTTTGTGGAAATTTATTATGATTCATCTGATTAAAATCACGACTTCTATGTCCAAGGGAATGATCCCAAAATAATTATGACCACAATATTTACATAATAGTATCATGCATAAATTTATAAAGAAGTGTAAAATTAAAGTAACCCAGAATATAGGGCGGGTTTAGACAGAATGCGAAATACAGAGATGAAATAGTCGGAGATGGCCAAAATATGACTGAAATAATCAGGATAACCTGGACTGCAAACATCTGCTGTCCAGTTCTGGATTTATTCCAGATGGGGTGTTTTTAGACAGCAACGGCCTAAAATAACAGTGATCGCTGTTATCCAGACTCCTACTATCTGTGAACTGAGAGAAAGACCTACATGTTTTCTTACTGTAGTATTATTCAAATAGTGTTGATCGACATTATTTGATAATATTACAGCTCAAAATTCAGGTTTTTAAATTAAGAAAAGAAAAATAAAACTGTATCCAGATAGGGGTCAGCTGAGCAGCTATTATAATCCCGGATGGACGAACCGCCAAGGCTTCCACTGACCACTACCGAGACCATGCAAAATAACAGCTAGTAAGTAATATTCAGACTACGAGCTAGTTTATCCGTGTGGGAATACCCGCCAACATTAGTCTGATATATTCCTTACTAGTTGTTTCACGCAAGCACTAGAAAGACAAAATAATAAAAAGGGATTCCTTGCATGAGAGACATTGGTTTCTCATGCACGGACATGGAAATAATCCATAATTAATGACTTAAATAATCCTTCATGGCATAATTAATTATAGTCCAGATTATCTGCTTGAGGCATTCAAGTTTGTTTATAGAAAAGTATTCTAATGAGAATTGAACAAAAATCCTTTAATCATGGTAATTATTGACCTTAATTATTGCTAATCATGATCTTTAATTATTGATTTAAGGGTTCAATTATTTAAGTGGAGAAAATGGAGAATCAAAATTTTGGCAGCATAACGCCTTATACTGCATTCTTGGGATATTACACCTTAACACGTGGGGTTAAAATGTGAGTGATGCAGTATAGATAGAGGATTAGAAATTTGAGATTTAAAAGAGATAAGGATCCTGTCGTGAGACCTTAAATTGTGTCGCGAACTTAGGTCCGCGGCATGGGTATCTCGACAGGAGGATTTTATAAATTTTTGGTGGACTACGCCTTGTGTCGCTAGACTGGGATTGTGTCGCGAGACATGGTCCCGCGACAGGAGTCTGGCGCCACAAGGCTTAATCTGAAAAGTTTCTAAGTGTTTGGGTCCCAGTCGCTAGAGTTGGGGATTGTGTCGCGAGACGTGGCCTCGCGACAAGATGGTCTAGCGACTGGGTGTTCAAAAATTTTAACAAGGCATAATTTCCTGTCTTGAAACAAAAGTGTGTCGCGAACCGAGGGTTCGCGACAGGGGTTTCTCGACAGAGCCATAACACAAAAATGCAAGAGTTTTGGTCCTCAGTCGCCAAGCAGGGATTGTGTCGCGAACCGTGGGTTCTCGACAGAAATGCCTAGCGACTGAGGTTTTCAAAATATGAAGACAGGTGACCCTAAGCATCCATGTCGCGAAACAACCTTTCTGTCGCTAGACGTGGTCTCGCGACAGGAAGAGGTTGGCGACATGGGTGGTTCAGGACACAAGTCAGAAAAAGTAAAGTGGAACAGTAGCATGCAAACAGCGTGATCTACCCTATTTCAGATCAAAAAGTGATTCTAACCCAAAATAACCAAACAAAAATTTAAATCTACCGAGAACATGCTTGCATAAAAATGAAATAAACTGAGACAATATTTAAAATAAGCAAATCCTAATCTCGGTTGATCACACATGAACATGAAACATAATCCAGAAAATATGAAGGCAGTAAGCATAAAAACAAGAACAAAGGTCAAATGACCCAAAAATAAAGAGGAAAGCATTAAATCCATGGGTTGTGAGACCCATTTCATGATTTTGGGACACAACTTGGTGAATATTTTCCCATTTTATTAATGGGGTTTGTTAATACCCATCATTTGGGTATTACAACCCCAAAATCAAACTTAATAACAAAAATGAAACTGTGAACAGTGGCTACCTATGCTATTTAAATCAAGAACAGAAATATAAAACTACTCTAAGCTAAGCTAATGCAAGAATTAAATAATACAAAAAAAGAAAAATAAAACTAAGCTAAGAACTACCTAGAGAGAAATTCTTCAATCTGTCTTCAAGCAAAATGAATTTCTAACTTCTGAGCACATAGGGATCACCACATATTTATAAAGGTGAAACCCTAGGCCCATGGGCCTTGGTCTGAAGCCCATTGTGTCGCAAGACATCACACACATCACAGCTGCGTCGCGGGATCACGCGATGTGGCGCGAGACGAGGCTGCATGGCGCAAAGCTTCACGACTGGGTCCTAGCTTCCTTTTGATTTCTGCTTCTGTGTCGCTAGCCATACCCCTGTCGCGAGGCCATGGATCGCGCCACGGGGCTAGCGACAGGAGTCTGGGGACATAGTTTCTTCTTCATCATGCTGGTGTGGCGCGGAACCCTCCTGTGTTGCTAGACCATGGTTCGCGCCATGAGTCTAGCGACAGGATCCTTCTGGACTGGTCATCCTTCCACTTGGGGTGGTGTGTCGCTAGACTGCCCTCAGTCGCGAGGTCATGTCTCGCGACAGGGCACAGTCTTGCGACTGGCTCGCCTTACTAGGCCTGGTGGGCCAAAACATATATTTTTGTGGGTTTTTCTTTCTTTTCCCATCTTTTTGTATTTTGTGGGCCTATTTTATTCTTTTGCCCATCTTTTTCATTCCTTTTTCTTTTCTTTTCTTTTTCTCATGTTTTTGGATTTTTCTAGCATAAATGTGTAACAAAATTACATATTCATGCATTTTCTCACCAGCTTGTTATTTTTACAAATATACATAAATCAGTCTAATTCTACTGCCTTCTTATTTAATATAAGACCGGAGTGCGATCAAATGCCCGTTTCAGACACGGAAATGGATTGAAAATAATAGACATTTCTGGCCATTATCAACATCCTCACATTTAATACTGATCGTCCCCGAGCAGTCATAGTCAATGTTCCTAAGAACACGGACTCTACATATTCAATTCATTTTCGTGGCTTCATAAATTACATTCTTTTTATATTGGGATAAGACAATAAAAAACTACAAGTATTAAATTCCCTTGATTGCAGTGTTTAATGAAATGATACTTGCTCACTACATCGGGCCTACAAATAAAGTATTATTGTCAATTCATCATGAATATCATGTTTGAAAGATGCAAAGATTAAAAATTATAATTAAGGTATGACACGAACATAATTCATAAAATAGAGCTTCACATATAAGAGAATCGGAAAATTCACTCACTCTCAAATGGGGTTTAATCATTGAGCACTCAAAATCAAATTCAATTAAATTATCCCATAGGCTTGCAATCAGACCAACTCGCCACCGGTTCATTTCCTCAAATTGAGATCATGAGGTCTTATTTAAGGGTTGTAATGGGGCATACAGTTGTAACATTCGGTAAGAAAGGGAAATTATTGGGCTAAAGAGTGGCAGGAAATCATTCTATCATTACTTGGCATATTTTTATTTAAAAATTTATGATCATCAATATTTCTTTCTTTTTCCTTTGCTTTTCTTTTTCTATTGCATGACATTAGACTTTGTCTAATTGCTTCGTCATTTGCAATTTATTTGTGTTGAGCTGGATTCAACATCTTTTTTTTTTTGAATCGGCTTATGGCGTACTGATTAATACATTTTTTATGATCATAAATTTAATGCCTTGAAAGAATTTATTCTTGCACACTTGGGTTGAATGTATTGGTCTTTTTATAGGGCTTGGAAAAATATAGAGGGCTTCAAAGAAAAATTAGGCTTAAAGGCTCAACTTGGTTAATCTTAAAGGGGAAATATTTTTGGGTTTGAATTTCAAACGAAGGCCAAAAATTTTGGGTTTTTCTAAGTGCCTCGATCATGTGCTCGATTTTTGGAATATGGCATGGTCTTGAATTGGTTCCAATTGCAAGTTCTAGTTTCCTTTAATCAAAGTGATTCACACGTCAAGAAAATAAATGAGTAAAAGTGACTCATGGCTCAAATCTCACAAGGTTGGATTGGTTCATGTCATATAATATTCTCAAATTTAATCAAAGCTTAATTCTAACAATTTATTCAATCAAAATTTTCAACATGAAGATTTATTACCCAATAAGCTGATCCGCATCATTAAATTTTTATAGCTCAAAACCTTAGGAATTCATGTCATGCATGTTCTCAATTATATTATCCCAATTTAAAAGTTTGAAGATTTAATCACAAGCCTAAATTCAATATGTGAATTTAGAGCAGGTTTATGCATACCTTTTGCTGGTCATTTAATTTAAAGCAATAAAAAGGCACTGCTGACATACGGAGTATGTCAACAGCATATTTTTGGCCTGACAGTCACTTATTCATCTCGGACTGTCAGACATCTTTTCAAGAATAAAATTGTTTGCGGATCTTAGAGATCGAGTTCCATTCCTGGAAAGCGGTAAATTAAATCATTTACAAAAGATTATTATGCAGTTAGTACAAACCTGCACGCACAAAAGAAGAATTCTCTCATATGATGTTTACACTTAAATAAAGCATTTTAGGATTCATTCTTCCTTCATCCCTCCTTTCCTAGGGAAAGAAATTTCTGCTCCAGTAGATGATGCTTGACAGGTCACAGCGTATGCACCAGCCTTCCGGTTCTTCCAGGTGTGCTTGCCCCCTTGGACAGTACTCTCGTTCCTCCTGACCTCTAAACAAACCAGAGGTTTCCTGGCGGTCTATCAGCCATGCGAAGAGGTTGGTGACTGTATAGATCAGGACCGATCGAGTGGTCGCCATTTCTTTCATCATTTGAATCCCAAGAAGAACTTGGCTTTCATCTAGCCTGCTTAGCAACATCAGTCCCCGTGCGCAGATTGACGCTTTATGATTATCTTCTATCCCTGGCCTTAGCAGCTCGCATGATCTTTCTTCATCCCCGTCTATGAATGCTTGTATTGCTGGGATGATTTGGAGGTTGAAGCTTTCTGCTTCCATACACCTTTGCAGAAATTCTTCCTTTTCTTCTTGGACGTGTTGTTGCCATATTTTCACAGTGGAAGTCTCCAGTTCACACCGCTTGTAGACGATGGTGAGATCACCTGCGTCCCTCAGCTTTGTACAAGTTTCCCTAGCTGTGAACACTTTCTTGATGTCATCCTCTCCGATTCGGGATAGGATTTCCCCTAGCAATTCCAGTGGCAGGTCCAGCAGCTGGGTCCCTCCGGGTACTGGTTCCGGGATCTGGAAAATGTTGTCCCTGAAAAGATGGGGAGTAATGAATCAAGTTTTATAATTTTCTCGGAAACACTTCAAGTTTGGAAACCAACATCCTCACATCTAGAGCTTTGCTCTAGATGTGAGGTTATTAAATTTCCAACTTAAATTTTTAATATAAAGCATGGGTAAATCTTTTTCTTTTTACACTTTGAGATAATTTCAAAGCAGTGGTTTATTAGGAAAAGATTGGGGTCATTGGGCCCCTATGTATGTTTAATGGGCCATTGGGCCCAAAAGTTTGATTTTTCAAATTATTGAACATGTTCGAGGTGCTTGTTGAAGATGGAATGAGATGGGAGGATGGAGACGGAATGCTCGGATATTGGAATGTGCAGTGGGGACGTGCACAATGGATTTACTATTCTCGGATTGCTTGGACTGTATTGGACAGTTAAGGCATTCCCAAAAATTTGCAAACACTATTTTTAATTTTAAAACTGGTTGGCTTGTTTATTTAATGAAAAGTGGGATGTGTGTGGTCCCATTTTGGATTTTGAAAATGATAGCAGTTGTGTGACAAAAATACTGCTATTTACTCACACTCTAGTTCCATTGGGAACAAAAACAAGTTGATCCATCTTTAAATAAAGGACATTCCTATCATTTGTCTTTTTCTAAAAGTCACTTTTATTAAAAAGGGGAAGCCCCTATTGGGTGTTTGTACTATGTTTCCATAAACAAACACACCTTTATTCCAAAAGATCTCTGACATGTGAAAGCAAAAATGCCAAAAAAAATCACCCACTTGAATGCTTTCTGCCAATAACTCAAGAGTAGATAAACCAACAGCATCATGGTGTTCAAGAATAACACCCTAATGTTCATCAGTTTATCTTTTCAAGTTTTAAGCTTTTAAAATTTAGATCTTGACAGTTTTTAAAACAAAGTTCTTAAGGGTCTCAAAAAGACTTCAAAACATTCTTCAAAACCGAGATCATCCAAGACCCACAACAAGAAAATAACAGTGCACACACAAAACACATTATGCGATTTACAAGCAAAAACAAGAACAAGAAACAAAAATGCCCAAACAGCAATCATGAACAGGGGGGGGGGGGTTCGAGAATGGAAGGGGGAAATGGGGCATCTTACTCCACTCTTGGGGGAGAGGGAGGCATCGGTCCCAAGTTTGGGAGAAGTCTGAAAAATCTGGCCATGGTTTTCCCTTGGTTTTGGATGGGTATGTGCGAAGAACACAGTGGTGTTCGTTCGGGAAGAGGGTTTAGCTCAAGAGTGTTGAGAGAAGGAGAGGTTCTGAATGCTGGAAAAAAAAAATGGAGAAGAGGGAAGGAGAGTGGGGGGTATAAATACTGGTGGGTGCAGTCGCGAAGCTCAGCCCCATGTCGCGGAACTAGGTTTTCACGACTGGGGTCTAGCGCCATTAGATGGGGCGCTAGACTGGGAGCCAGTTGCGAGCACATGCCTCGCGACTGAGGGTGTGTTCCCCGACAGGATTAAAAGGTAGTGGGCCAGGTGTGAAAGTGTGTCGCGAGAGTGAAAGCCAGTCGCGAGACCATGTCCCGCGACTGGGAGTGGTTTCGCGACAGGATTTGAAAGATGAGAGAGGGGAAGGGGGCCAGTCGCTAGACTTGGTCCCAGTCGTGGCCTCGCGACTGGTGTCCAGTTCCGCGACTGAGTTTTTTTGAATTTTCATATTTTGATGGACTAGGCCCGAGAGTGATGTTGGGCCTAAGTCCATTTTATTTGAGTTGGACCTGAATAAATTCAGTCCAAATAAATTCAAAACTACTGGGCTTAATACATTAAATAATCCACTTGCATAAAATAGGTTGGATCAATTCCATTTATTTGTAGAATTTATTCCGGACTTTAAGTTGCTTTAATTTCCGGAATTATTTTCTTAAATTTATGGAATTAATCCAACTGGGAACTTGGTTTTCTGCACTACTTTTCTGCTCCTTCTTTTTGGTTGTTCCGGGATTCTTGCAAGATAGATAAATGAAACGCATTAGATCTTCTCCAAATATCAACATCCTCACATTTAGAGTCTTAGTACTCTAAATGTTTAGTTGATTTTTGGATACTTCCTTATTTGGAATAAAATAGTATATATGTATGCATATATAATGAAAATTTTTATAATTTTGATTGCTGTTTTTATTGAGTGTAAGCCGGGTCAGCCACTGTTTGGCTCTCTTTTTCCGGATCGAACTGTCCGATGTATTCCTTCAGTCGGTGCCCATTCACCACTATGTTGCCATTGTCAGTTCTGATCCTGACGGCTCTTTTGCAAACACTTCTAACACTTCATGTGGCCCTTCCCATCTGGATTTAAGCTTTCCGGGGAACAGCTTCAACCTAGAATTGAACAATAATACATTTTGACCAGCATAAAAGTGCTTAGGTTTAATCCGGCGATCGTGTAACTTCTGGGTCCGCTCCTTATAAATCCGAGAGCTTTCATAAGCTTGCGCTCGTATTTCCTCAATTTCATTGAATTCCAACTTGCGTTTGCTTTGAGAAACTTTCGGATCGAATTTAAGCGTTCTGACGGCCCAGTAAGCTTTATGCTCTAACTCTACAGGCAAATGACAGGCTTTTCCGAAGACAAGCCTATATGGAGACATCCCGATGGGAGTCTTGTATGCGGTGTGATATGCCCACAGAGCATCATTGAGCTTACGTGCCCAGTCCTTTCGGGTTATCCCAACCGTGGCTTCGAGTATATGTTTGATCTCGCGATTTGATACCTCGACTTGTCCACTGGGTTGGGATGGTAAGGCGTGCCTATCTTATGGAGGATTCCATTTTTACTCATTAAAGTTTCAAAAGCTTTATTAACAAAGTGTGTTCCTCCATCAGATATCACCACCCTAGGTATGCCAAATCTGTTGAAAATGTTGCTCTTGAGGAACTTAATGACTTGGCTACCATCATTGGTTGGTAATGCAACTGCCTCGACCCATTTGGACACGTAATCGACAGCTACCAAGATATAGTTGTTTCCACCAGATGGTGGGAACGGTCCCATGAAGTCAATGCCCCACACATCGAAGATCTCAAGTGCGAGAATCCCCTTTTGAGGCATCTCATCCCTCTTGGAGATGTTTCCTAATCTTTGGCATCTGTCGCAAGCTTTCACAAATGTCTTGCAATCCTCATAGATGTGAGGCCAGTAGAACCCACACTCGAGGACTTTATGGGCCGTTCGAGTGTGGCCGTGGTGACCTCCGTACTCTGATTCATGACATTTTTTGACAATTTGATAAGCTTCATGCTCAGTTACACATCACCTGATTATCGAATCAGCGCAGTGTCTGAAGAGATAAGGTTCTTCCCAGAAGTAATTTAATACATCTCGGTTGAACTTATTCTTGCGATGATTGCTTGAAAAAGGTGGGCTTATTCCGCATGCCAAGAAGTTAGCAATGTCAGAAAACCATGGACACGCTTGATTATGCAGATGCAGTGCAAACAGTTGTTCATCAGGAAAGTCCTCATTAACGGATTTATTGTTTTTATCATTTTCTAATCGAGATAAGTGGTCAACAGCTCCATTATCTGGACCTCACCTATCTTTTATAATGATATCAAATTCCTGCAACAGTAGTACCCACCTGATTAATCGAGGTTTGGCATCTTGTTTGCTGAACAAGTATCTCAGTGCAGAGTGATCTGTGTATACTATGGTTTTCGTACCAATGAGGTACTGTCTGAATTTGTCAAACGCGAAAACCACAGCATACATCTCTTTCTCCGTGGTGGTGTAGTTGATTTGGGCTTCATTCAGGGCATGACTTGCGTAATGAATTACACAATGCCTCCCATCCTTATGTTGCCCAAGGACTGCACCTACGGCGAGATCACTTGCATCGCACATGACCTCGAAAGGTATTGACCAATCGGGTGGTTGTACTATTGGGGCAGAAATCAACATCTTCTTGAGCGTGTCAAAGGCTTGAACACACGCTTCATTTATTAAAAAGGAATTTTCTTTACAAAGTAGGTTAGTGAGCGGCTTGGCAATTTTAGAGAAGTCCTTAATGAATCTCCGGTAAAAACCGGCATGCCCTAAGAAGCTCCTAACCGATTTAATAGAGTTAGGGAGGGGAAGATTAGAAATGACAGAGACCTTAGCTGGATCAACCTCAATGTCTGCTTTTGAGATGCAATGACCTAACACTATTCCCTCGGTAACCATGAAATGGCATTTCTCCCAATTGAGTACTAGGTTAGTTTCTTCGCATCTCTTTAAAATTTTAGTAAGATTGGTCAGACATTCTTCAAATGTATCTCCATATACAGAGAAATCCATGAAGACCTCAATGCATTTTTTGATAAATTCGGAAAATATAGACATCATGCAACGTTGAAAAGTAGCAGGTGCATTGCAAAGACCGAATGGCATGCGCCTGTAGGCAAAAGTGCCATAAGGGCAAGTAAAAGTAGTTTTTTCATGGTCTTCGCTTAAAATAACAATTTGGTTATAACCAGAGTATCCATCAAGAAAACAGTAAAACGCTCTCCCTGCCAACCTCTCAAGCATCTGATCAATAAACGACAATGGAAAATGGTCCTTGCGGGTGGCCTCGTTTAGCTTCCGGTAGTCGATGCAAACTCTCCATCTGGTCACTGGCCTGGTTGCGACTTCTTCTCCTTGCTCGTTTTTGGTTATGCACATCCCTCCATGTTTTGGTACGACATGCACTGGGCTAACCCATTTGCTGTCGGAAATAGGATAGATTATACCAGCGTCTAAGAGCTTGATAACCTCTTTCCTTACCACTTCTTGCATGAGGGGGTTCAAACGTCTCTGAGGTTGACCGGAGGGTTTATACTCTTCTTCCATTAAAATCCTTCGGGGCCCTGTGTCAGTACAGGGCCCTCCTCTTCCTCTTCGCTGCCATCATTCCCTTGTGCAGTGAAATCAGCACCGTCGTATGCTTCAAGGTCTCCGGACTCGGGATCCTCGAAATGGACAGCACTGCACTGTTCCTTTGGCTCAGCACCAGCAGTCTTCTGTACCTGCTTTGACAGTTCATACATCATCATTTCATCATTGTGTCCAGAGTCAATCTCTCTCTTAAGGTCAATCTCCTCTCCACTAAATATTACAGATTTTGATGAACAGAACCCGTCATCTGGGTATTTCTGCAATTGCGCCATGTCAAATGTAACTTCTTCCTCATCGACTCGCAGTGTTACTCGTCCAGCTTTTGCATCTATCAGTGCTCCGCCTGTTGCAAGGAATGCTCTCCCTAGGATCAGTGGCATGTCCAGATCCTCCTCTATGTCTAGAATCAAAAAATCAACTGGGAATAAGATATTCCCAGTCTTCACTATGATGTCCTTGAGGATGCCGACAGGCTTCGTGATGGATCTGTCTGCTAATTGGAGTCTCATCTTGACTGGCTCGACATGTCCCAGCTTGAGGCGTTGCACCATTTCCAAAGGCATAACATTGATGCTAGAACCAAGATCATAAAG